>OY757309.1:258037547-258197861 GCA_963583905.1 Stenurella melanura
TCCTAGGACATCCATTCGAATTGAAATTTCACATCGATGCTATGTGGGGACTTTTTGCTTGCAATGTGATATATGTCTCCAAACGTCGAGAACAAGCCAAAATTACCCCTGCCAACATTTTCTGTCGTCAGGTTCGGCCATACCAACTTCCGGAAATCCCAAAAAAACGGTTCTCGGTCAAACGGTTTCAACGAAATTTGGAATGTATCTTAAACGTGGATTTTCTAAAGCTAAGGTACTATTGCCAACGTTTTTTATGTGCCACCGAAAGGGTTAATATACAAAATATTGACCAAGTTGTAAAACCCTTTTTTGCATATTGACCCTTTCGGGGTCTCAACAAAGCATCAATGTGAAATCTCACTTTAAATTCCGCCGCCCGGACATGGTAGGCCTGGTCCCACCCCTCCCCTGCACCTACTGGCAAGGAGTAAGCAAAAAGTCCAGTCCGGTGGTCACGTTTTTGCAACGAACGAAGTATCTACAGAGCCAACCATAGTTGACCAAGAAACTCGGCTATTAATTTTGGTCAACTCGTACACGATCTTTAAAATGTAGGCTTATTAGGCACCGTACAGGAAATCAAACTTCAAACGTCAAAATGAAACGCCAATAGACAATAAACTAATACTTAGTAGCAGAGCTGGGACGAATCCTCTGAAAATGAATTCGAATCACGAATTCGAATCATCGAAAATGATTTGAATGACGGATACAGAAGTTCAGATCCCTTTGGTATAAAAAATTATAGGATTCGAATCCTTTTTTCGGATCACGGATCCGAATTCTCAAGTTATAACTTCAAAATTATTGTTATTTTAATATTACGGTGATTAGATTAATACCTTGTTTAATTATGCAATATGTAAGTGATTGATTGATTAAAGAAAACAAATTGAATAAATTGTACTTTATTATAGCATAAAATCTACACTACACAAAATAAAGGAATAGTCCAGAATACACCAGATGCTCGCAAAAAATGTTATCTGAGATTTTCCTTCCTTGTCTGTTAGTGCGAGAATTAAACATCACAAAAATCAGTTCTGGGGTGCCGCGAAACCCTCCAAAAACCACGCCTTCGGTGAAAAAAGCCTTATTTTACTGATAACTCGTTAACCGTTGAAGATATAAAAAAAATGCTCATCATGAAAAAGAAAGCTTGACTAATTGCCTAAAAAAAATTCGTCTTGTAATTTTCTTGTATATGCCATGGTTTTCTAGAAAATCGATATTGACAAAAATTGGAAAATTTGTATTTTTAATGCGCGCGATTTTCGTTTATTTGAAATTTTTTGCGCGCGGCCTATAGAAAAAATTGAATTGCTTGAAAACCAAACAAGCTAGGAAGGTTTTTGGGGGAGGGGGGCGGATTGCGCGGTACCCCCAAAACTGAATTTTGTGGTTTTGTGATGTATATATAATCAACTAACAGTTACTGAAGGAAAATATCAGATAACATTTTTTGTTATGGAAATCTTTATAATTATTAAACTAGAAATAAAAACAGTGCGACTAATAATTAAGTAAGAAATTGCATTTTTTTTTAAATTTTTGTCAGGACCAAAATTTCAGTTTTCGTCAGTTAGGGAGTTTCTCCGGGGGTCGTCTATAATTGTGGCAAATGAAAATAGCCCACATGCCGATAGTGTAAGAGGTGAAGGAAATTCACGACATTTCGTAGCTCGGCCGAACTCTTTTACGACTTAGGTTACTATAACTTTGAGACAGACTGTAAAACAAATATCTTGTTTCATATGCATGTCAGATATCCCAACACGCAAAATCTGAACTCTTAAGAACATAACGCTTACCACCTGCGCAAAAAGTATCCGAACCACTGAACCACAAAAAGAGTTTCGTCTCATCAACAAAAGAATACGAATCCTTTTTCTGGTGGTAATTCTAGAGGGGGATGACCCTATAAAACGATCCCTTTGGAAAATATCCAATTTACTAAGAAATTAAATTCAGACCAAAAAATCCCATGAAAAAATCAGCTTTGAAACATTAAAAAGACCAATAACCACCTTTGGCATCATCTTTTATCGAAATCTGCGTAAAAAATTATTTCACTAAAAATTACCAAAAAATTGACTGATTTTTCATTTCGAGGACGACGGTCAATCGCCTTTGGGTTCCGTCGTTAGAATTTTCAAAAAACTGAATTGACTTTTCGAAAGTACCACGAATTTGGTTTGGTGCACGGGGCGAAATCCTCAGTCAGGATGTAACGAGTAGCTAAACGTCAAAATTTAGGAAAAAATCAATGGAACGGTTTTTCCAATAAAAACAAAATTCCTCATTTAATTATCCTCAAAGTGGTAGAGCATAATCCTTGTCCAAACCACAAGAACGTACATAAAATTAGTCAAAATTCAAAGTCGGAGATTCGATTCCGACGAACCCAAAATATCTTTAATCCAGGCTCAGGCGGACATCGCCATAGTAGTCGCTCGAAGGCAAGTCTATGGAAAAAAGGAATATTTGGGTTCGACGCCATTAGTACGTTTATGCAAGCAGGAAAACCATAGCACTCATATAAATAGCTTCTTTAAGCATCCTAACAAGGATTTCAAGCATTTCGATAATTTCAGTGCAAAATTAAAAGTGAATAAATTTCAAAAAGTTACACATACATTTTAATATCATGACCAACTGGGAGTCTGAATCTTTTTATACAGTCGATTGTCATAGTTCTCTCGACGCTGGATGAGATACGATCCTACGGGAGGTAACGGCTGCCAAGTGGTGGTGCTATCTGATGTTTGCCTTATATACATTAGTGTTGAATAATTCTATTTTTTACATTTTATGAAGTATTTCAATAAATGAAAATATGTTTTGAATTTGATTCTTATTGATCCACTAATTATAAGATTGGCGACCACCGTGCGATTCTGTGGTGTGAGTAGGATAACTACTTACTACGGGTCACCTTTGATCTCGTCACGTTGTTGTACCTATCCGAATACTCATAGAATCCATCGAGGTCTTACTTATTGTTTCTGGGAAAGTGCTAATTATAAGATATATTCATTAGAAGTGCACCGCCCGACATGAGATACGACGGAGAGAGCAGACTGTATCAATCACAGTAAGTATAATTTTGTCTTGGGGAGTCTGAAGGGTAACGTGAATCCCCCTTGTGAGTAGAGTTGATAGATATCGTAGCTCTGGACTAAATCGTGTAAAATCCTTGTCGTGTCCATCAGACCCTACTCATCTACAACCCCAATCACCCCTACCCCTCGATTCAACCTCTATAGGGCATGAAATTTTCTTTTTTTGTAAAAAATATTTACAATTTTTGAAAAGGGGGTTTGTTGGAAGGAAGATGAAAGGCGTCCGGAGTTGTAACAACCCGCAGGAGTGGAAATCCACCCCCTGGAGGGGTTGTAACCACCCCTGGTTATAATCCTGGTCACCTTCAACTTGCCTTTTTAAAAATTGTAAATATTTTTTACAAAAAATACTCCACCTCCTGGAGGGGCTGTAACCACCCCTTGTTATAACCCTGGTTAGTTTCATCTTCCCCCCAACAAATCCTCTTTTTAAAAATTGTAAATATTTTTTACAAAAAAAAAAAATCCGAGTCCTATCGAGCTTGAATAGAGGGGTAGGGGTGATTGGAGTCATCCCCCTCTAGAACTACCACCTTAAATTATGGGGAGGTCTAATTCACCAAAATACAGCGTTCGATTGATGTCTGTGTCGGGAAAGAGACTTTAAGGGTGGTTTTGGGGCGGCTTCGAGAGGGTCAAAAACCGGGTGGGGGCTAGATTGACCCAGTAGATACTTGTAACTTTCGAGTCAAATCTCGACTCCTGACCTCACTATTAGAACCGTCAAGCTATTCACCATATGCATTAGAATATCGCGATTGGAATGAATGGTGCACACACTCAATTTGTCCCCCTGTAACCACCATATCGTGCAGATTGGATTCAAGAAAATGTACTCTGTGTCAACCATTAACCATTGGTTATGGTAATCAAACTTTTGGTAAAAATGACAAACGTGTCTACACACAGTCTGAATGTTGTGGAGTTGTCCAGGTTGTTAATTTTAAAATTCCTATTAACCATACCACGCAGATTGGATTCGAGAGAACGTACTCTGTGTCATCCTGTCAACCATTAACCATTGGTTATGGTAACCAAACTTTTGGAAAACTAAAAAACGTCTCTACACATAAGTGTTACAGGGCCCACAGTCCGGATGTTGTGCACTTGTCCAGGCTGTCAATTTTAAACTTCCTATTAACAACATTGTATCATTAAATGCGAAATGTAGAAAATGCTTCATCACTATGTTAATGAGCTTTACGTCAGAGATACTAAAAAAATAAATAGCGATTGTTGTTGTTTAAATAAAATTGCAGTAATGTGAACTCGAACTTGTTCTAGATATGCTACTATTTAGGTCATAGGATAAAGATAATATTTATGATCATTTTTTTCCAAACAGAATTCAAGAAAACAAAAACGATGTCACTTATGTTATATGTTACGTAAAACATGGTAAAAGCTGGGCGCAAAATTACATTTTATGCATTTGTTTGTTGTTTAGTTACATCCAGATGTCTACTCAGATATAACCATTCGCAGATTTTTTGAAGGGGGTACAGGAAAACGTTATGTGAGATATTGGACCTGTACAGTGGTAATTCCTAAATAATCTGTTAGAACTAGTTAATAATAAAATTATTCTTGGAGCCGGTTGTACAGTAATATTACCAGTTCATAAAATATAAAATTTGCGATGTGTAACGTAGATCAACGGCTGAGCTAAACCGAGTTCAATGGATTGTGTTCATGTAAGCAACCCGCAAAAAATGTCGGTTTAAGATTATTCCAAGAGGAAACAAGAATTTAAATTTACTAATCTTAAATAGATGATTCTGATAGAAAGTGTACCGAGATACTATGTTATAACTTACTTATCTACACTCTATCAAAATATCATACACCGACAAATTTTTTAAAAGGGTTTTGTCCAGTCGGTAAAGCAAAAAATACACCAGAAACTCGCAAAAAATGTTATCTGAGATTTTCCTGCAGTACCTGTTAGTGGAGGGATTATACATCACAAAACCACAAAAATTAGTTCTGGTGATACCGCGCAACCCCCCCAAAGAACGACCCCTTCAGTGAAAAAAGCCTTATTTTACTGATAACTCGTTAACCGTTGAAGATACAAAAAAATTGCTCGTTATAAAAAAGAAAACTTGACTAATTGCCTAAAAAAAAAGTCCCTCTTGTAATTTTCTTGTACATGCTCGTTTTAGAGAAAATCGATATTGAAAAAAACTGAAAAATTTGTATTTTTCCCGAAAATTTTCGTTTATTTGAAATTTTTTGTGCGTGGCCTATGGAAAAAATTGCATTGCTCAAAACCAAACAAGCTAGGAAGAAAAATCAAAATGGGCTTTAAAGGGGATATAAAATACTCTCTTGTGTTGTCATTTTTGAGGGCTATTGATATTTATTAGTATATAAAAATAACACTATAATATAGTTATCTGTTGATTTTTTGTGCATCTACCTATTCACAGGCCCATCAAAAATAACTGACTATAATATAAGTTAAAAATACATTATCTTTTAGTTCAAGGTAGTACTTCAATGCAGAAAAAGTTAGGAATAAAAATATTCACATTTACAAATTTAGCAGCATGTTAAAAGTATCCAAAAAAATGCTGCATATTCATTTTTTTGATGATATATTTTTAATACAATTTTTTAACTATTAAATGATTAGAAACAATAGTTTTATGATATATAAACTGAAAAAAAAAATTTGAGCTGAATTTTCAAGATGTTTGGGTTTTTTGTTTTTAGAAAACAATAAAAAATTGGCCAACTTCATTCAACATGCTGGTAAATTTCTAAATGTGAATATTATTATTCCTAACTTTTTCTGCATAGAAGTACTACCTTGAACTAAAAGATAATGCTGCTAGGCAAGTCTAGAGGGGGAGGGGGTCGGGGGTGTTTGCCCGGACCCGGTGTTTTTTGAGGGGGCCCGGCGGTTTTGAGGGGGCCCGGGTCCTACCCGAAGTTGGATTTGAATAAGGTGAAACGAAAGAGGTATGCTTTTAAATGATTAATGTGATGTAAATAATAATGAGTTCCGAATGACTTGTATTGATTATAATGAGACAAACATTTGTCAATTATAAGGAATATCACCCCTCCGCTCTTGAAAATGTCCTCTGCGATAAATATGAAATTTTAAGGAATATCACCCCCCGTTCTTCAAAATTTCGATCGAGATAAATATTCAGTCTTAAGGAATGCTTCCCCCCCCGCTGTTTGAAAATTTTATAGAGATAAATAGTTTATTATTATGAATGCCACCCTCTAGACGGCCGTGGATAATGCATTTATGACTTGTATTAAAGTCAATTAATTTTTGTGAATAGTTAAAAGTGCAAAAAATCTAGAGGTAACTATATTATATTGTTATTTTTATATACTAATAGATATCAATAGCCATGAAAGAGGGAAACACTAAAGAGTATTTTATATCCCCTTTAAAACCCATTTTGAATTTTCTTCCTAGCGTGTTTGGTTTTCGAGCAATTCAATTTTTTCTATAGGCCGTGCGCAAAAAATTTCAAATAAACGAAAATTCGCGCGCAATAAAAATACAAATTTTGCAATTTTTTTCAATATCGATTTTCTCGAAAACCATGGCATATACAAGAAAATTACAAGAGGACTTTTTTTAGGCAATTAGTCATGCTTTCTTTTTTATGATGAACAATTTTCTTATATCTTCAACGGTTAACGAGTTATCAAATAAAAATATCAAAGTAAAATAAGGCGTTTTTCACCGAAGGGGTGATTTTTTTTTTGGGGGAGTTGCGCGGTATCCCCAGAACTGATTTTTGTGATGTATAATCCCTCCACTAATAGTTACTGAAGGAGAATCTCAGATAACATTTTTCGTTATGAAAATCTTTATAATTATTGGACTATTTGTACACAGTACCAAATATATTTTTTTAAACTTAAACAAGGGCATATGATATTCCCCAAACTAAATCTATCCTTATTGACTTATTCGAAAGTCGACTTCAGACTCATTTTTCTTGTCAAGAACAGTCTAATGCATCTTCTTCACAACAAAGTGAAGTGTATTAACATAAATACCTAAACATGTTTAAAAATGAATTATTATTTGTTTGCTTAAAATTGTATTAAAAATATTCTTTATAGGATTTTGCGAATAGCAGATAAAATAACTATCTATAACTAAAAGAAAAACTTTATCATAATCGTAGGGGGTTATGTACCTAGATACTAGTTTAATCTGCATGGCCGTAGGGGACTGTGTGGATGCTAGTGTTAGAATGAGAACTGTCAAATAAGAAATTAAACAAATTCATTTTAGGATTTTAATTTGCTAGCATAACCAGAATTCAGGTTATCGAAAGAATGCAAATATTTCATTCATATTTTTACACAAAGTTTTTCTTTTAGTTATAGATAGTTATTTTCTCTGCTGTTTGCAAAATCCTATAAAACACATGTTTCAATAAATACCTAAAATCTCCCCCAACCTCGTCATACCATATTTGCAGATATTTATCGCCACCTTCAAGAAAGTTGCACCCTGAAGCGTGGTAGTGGTAGAGACTATCCAAGAAGAGTACGTACGGTAGCGTTCAGAAGTCTTAAACCATGTAGCACAACAACCCTTATCAAGTAGTCGCACAAATGACACCAGATTGTAACTTCCAGATCGGCAGTATGGCGTCTTATGTATGACCAAATTTCAAGTTTTGGTCCATTGTTCGCCACTTTGATGGCAAATTGAACAATGACCGCCCGACAGAAATATATCCCTGTGCATTTCGGTACTGTATACGCCAAAACAAACATTTTGTGCTAGGTTTGCTCTGGTAAATTTTTTCTTTTTCTATTTCCGGTTACCGCGCACCGACCGTAAGTCGAAGTTTCGTAGTTATATGGTCTCTTCTTCGATTACCGACCAGGCCCTACGAGAGTGGGGGGGTCGGGGGTGTTCCCCCCGGGCCCGACGGTTTTTGGGGGGTGCCGGCGGATTTCAGGGGGCCGAGGCTCACCTGAAGTCGAAGATTAGCATTTGCATCAGGTAAAATGAGAGAGGTATGCTTTTAAATGATGATGAGATAAATAAGAATGTTGATGGAGGTAAATATTGAAACTTGAGGGATATCACCCCCCGCCGTTTTTGAAAATTTCGATTGAGAATATTGAGATATATATTCAATGTTGAGGAATATTACCATTCACTTTGCAATATGTTGAATAAGATAAATACTTAATTTTAAGGAATGTCACCCTTCTCTCTTCAAAATTTCGATCGAGAAAAATATACAATTCTAGGGAATACTCCACCCCACTCTTCGAAAATTTGGTAAATAGTTTATTGTTATGAATGCCACCCCGCGCTCTTCGAAAATTTATATATTAAAGATTAGTGGTAGTCGTATGTTACTAGGTACCCCCCGGGCCTCGATTTTCTCTCGACAGCCCTGTTACCGACTGGCAGACGGTAACCTTTCGCCGTCGAACTTGCACGCCATTTTCCTAACAATAACAATAGTTTTTTAAATAAAAAATGAAAACCAAAATTTTGGCTGCCATTTTCAAATTATCATAGCTCATTCAGAAAGCATTTACCGTCACCTGCTAATTTGAACTTTTATTGCTATCTCTGAGCGAGGAATCAATTTTAAGACATGCATATTCAATTTTAATATCAGTTTGATATATCATAGATACAATTAATATAATCTGACAAACATGCAAATGATTTATTTGTATTTTTAATTAATTTCGACGTATTCAAGATCCGGCACTTGTTTATATTTCCAAGGCTTACTCTAATTCAAATGGGTTTTTTATATAAGCGCCGTTATGTTATACGCCTTTGACATAGCTGTATAACAGTTTTTTTTAACCAAGCATGTGAACAAATATGTACAACTTCTTCAACAGGCAGGAGAAAGGCATTTTGTCTTTAACAAAGATGTCAGAATGCTCACGTGTTTGGTGTTTTTAAGATGAATGTCTCATTGTCTCCTTCATGGCCAATTCGACGTCGGTATCACTACTATACTGACTATACTGTCATCTACTCTGTTGCCTGCGAGCTCGGACAATGCATCGTGAAGTAGGATGTGTTGGTGTTGCTCAGCAACACAAGAGACCAAAAGACCTAATAGTTAGGGAGCTGACGCTTAAAAAAGCGATCCTGTCGTAACTTTCTGCCTTCTGGTATTTAAGGTGGATAATAAATTTGGAGCATTTTTTTATTATAGAATATATAGGCGGAATCCGGGCCGTTTACGAGATACGGGCGGGGGGAGGGGGTTAAAAAAAATGTCGAGGTAACCGTTTGTTTTGACGGTAAGATTATATCTAAGCATTCCACATGCCGGGAAAAATAGTGGAAGAAAAAGTTCAATGGCGGTGTTTCCGTGTGTTAATTAAAAAAAAAGTGAACCGTAACCGGATCCAACAAGATGAAATATTTTCCTTTCGACGTGTAGATCGTTGGAAAAATAGTGGCAGAAATTTTGGACGGGCCATTTTGCCGTAATTTGACGTCAAAATGTCGAAAATTGGACCAAAAATTTCAAAAATGGTAAAACAATGGTTATAATTCAAAAAAACTTCACTTCACGAAATACTAGTAGCAAAATTTTTGACCAGTTGCTGCACTCTGCCGAAGTCAACCCCAAAAGAGGGTAATTATTTGAAATGGAAACTTCAACGTATTTGGTGTATTAAAACGTTTATAAATAATTTCTTTTTATTATGTCTCACTCTACATTCACTTTATGTTATCAATTCTCAAGATTTAATCCATTACAATCCTTGTAATAGGGGTTGATGCAAACTTTATGACATTAATTGTACGAAACAGGCAACTAACGGTGCAATAATAATCATAACTAATAAATAATGATAATAATAATACCAATAATAATAAATAATCAACACTACACTAGATAACTTCTATATACGTATATGTATACATACGTAAATATATGTCAATTAGTCCAATCAACGAAGTAAAAATAGGGAAAATAATTCGTGTAGTCGCCAATTTCTGTATAGTTGTTTGGGGGAGCGCCCAGAACAGCATACTAAAAGTCCTGACCAGTGGATGGTCTGTGGGGGAATAGGGGGTAGTTTAAAGCTCCCCTTTTCGCGTTTTTCTGGAATAACTCGAAAACCACGCCTTCTAGCGAAAAAGTATTTATACACAATATTGAAATAAATGAAATAAGTTCCTATTATTTTTTTTTCTAGGATCAATGCGAGATACAGAGGGTGGAAAAGTCGCATACCGAAAGGAAGTATTTTATCCAAGAAAAAATCACCCTCCGAGACTTTTCGGATTTTCATGTTTCAGATCATGTAGATTACGAAAATATAGGAGTTCCAATTTCATCAGTCTGTCCGTCTGTCTGCCTATCTGTCTGTCTGTCGATCTATCTGTTGATGCATTAACTAAAAAAACTACTTTATGGTAGATAGCTGACGCTACTGCCACCGAAGAAATGGTTAGACTTTTACTGGAAAATGTACAGGGTGGACCGTCTAAAGGGAATAGATAATGAAAAAAAAAAAATATTCCACTCAATGTTAAAATTTTCGCCACATTTCGTGACATTCTAAACCTATTTCAAAAAAGATTTTTTTTTGAAAATTTTTGAACTGCTATAAAATAGGAAAAAATATCGAGTCTAGAAAAAATGGATAGGAACTTATTTAAATTTCATGTAGCTTCATATTGTATATAGACACTTTTTCGCTAGAGGACGTGGCTTTCAAGTTATTCAAGAAAAACGTTAAAAGGGGACCTTAACAGTACCACCCCCCCCCTCCACTGGCCAGGACTTTTAGTATGTTGTTCTGGGCACCCCTCCCGACAACTATACAGAAATTGGCAACTACATGAATTATTTCCTCTATTTGGCCTTTTTTGGGCTTCGTTGACTTGACTAAGTATGTAGATACAATTTGAATAATGAAGGATTTTATTTCTAAATAACATAGTACTGTACAGTACATGTCACTGTTCGTAAAACAACTTCAAATTCGTATACTCTACAACAAATGAAGGAATAACATTTTTCATGATAAATTCATAATATTAAATAAACTATATCAGAAATACATGGGATATTATCATTATTTACCATATTATGATTATTATTACACCGTTATTTGCCCGTTTTGTACAATTAATGTCATATAAAGCTCGCATCAACACAAGGGTTGAATTGGAATAAATCTTGAGAATTTATAACATAAGGTGAATGTAGATTGGGATATAATAAAAATAAATTATTTATAAACGTTTTAATACACCAAATACGCTGACGAGGCCATTTCAAAAATATGCCCTCTTGGGAGTGGCTTGGGGAGGGTGCAACTGGTCAAAAGTTTCTGCCACTAGAATTTAACGGTTATTTGGCTCTAATAGAACCTACGTACAAAGTGGTACAAAGGGTCATTTTTTAAATTTTAACCATTTTTTAAATTTTTGGTTCAATTTTCGACATTTTGACGTCAAAACCGTCCAAAATTTCTCCCACTATTTTTCCAACGATCTACACGTCGAAAGGAAAATATTTCATCTTGTTGGATCTGGTTACGGTTCACTTTTTTTTTAATTCGAGTGCGGAAATACCGCTATTGAACTTTTTCTTCCACTATTTTTCCCGGCATGTGGAATACGTAGATAAAATCTTACCGTCAAAACCAAGCGGTTACCTCGACATTTTTTTTGATTTTTTAATTTATCACTGTTTGAAATAAGTAATTATTTACCAAAGATAATACTTTTAAATTTCTACTATTATTGGGCACAGAAATTTTAAGTACTGCTCTGTGAGATATCCCTTATTCTAACGAGACGGAAATTTATGGTAGGTTTTTATGGCTTTTTTATGTGCATTAAGTAGGTGTATATGTAGTCAACTGTAGGCTGTACACCCCGCAAAATCCTATCTGTATAATATCAATTCATTGGTCAATTTTTTTCACAGGTGGTTTTCTCGAGAACTGCTAATCTTACAAACGTTTTAAATAATAATATTGCCTTCATCCTTTATCTTAATTTTCCCTATATTATTGATATCTATCGATTCGAAACCGAATCTATTCGAAAGAAAAATAAGTTTCCCGCGTGCCAAGTTTATCCCAACAAGTTCTCATATTTTCTCGTCAGCCCTGGAAAAATGGTCATATTTTTTATGCTTATTAAAAGTTATTAAATTTCACATTTTGCTAACAAATATGTAGTGATAATATGATAAAAAATTGAAGTCAGTTCAATATTCCGTTTCTTAGTTAAACGAAAAAATTATTGCTTTTTTAATTTCACAGCCACACAGAAAAACAATGGTCATGTGCTAATTAACAGAATCGTATCCAATGTATTTTGAGGCGCCGAACCCAAGATTGTGACCTGTACAGTGTTTCAGCATGCACAAACCGACTGACGGACACACTTGACAATTCTTAGTAGCAATTTTACAACTTAATAAAAATTCAAATGTCTAAAAATGCTATCATTTTATAGAGTCCCTAGAAACTTCTTTTTTCTAGAAACTATAATTATGCGCTAAGCAGGCGTTCGCTTTCGGATGGCGCAGCGCCGGAAGCAGGCACGCCGCTGTAGCTCCTACAAAATCTCAAATAAACTCGGTTAAAACTGTGATAAATCGTGCGAAATTGTGTTGAATTGAAGCGTGGACAATTCTACATTGATTGATATAAAATAGCATGAGTTTGGCTATTTCGTGTAGTTGATATTTGAATGAAAACCTATATAAACAACTTGAAAAAGGGCACAAACATCTGGCATCAAATTATAAGCTGTGTACCATAAAGTTATCTTTATCAGTGAAGGGCTGGTTTCTAAGAAGGATGAAGCAACGAGTCCAGGTAGTGTAAGAAGCGAAGAAGGAGGCTACCAACATGTGCACACGAATGAAAAGATAAGTTCTATTTATTGGTTTATTAAACCTTGTCACATAGTCCATATATTGGACTTATTTACGAGTACAAAAATGTCTCTCGGATCAAAGGAGTTGGGATCTGCTTGATATACAAAGTGTCCCAAATGTCCCCCTAGATCCCATTTTTGCAGATTTTACTTTTTATTTTGCTTTGCCTTGGCGATTGGTATACAGGGTGTCTTCCTTGCACTTCCACTGTAAATGGCTTTTTACCTGTGGAACGGTTAATAAATAAAAGCGGGCAAGAAGAGGTGCACAGAAGTCAGAAACATAAGAAACGGAAGACTCAGAGGAAGAATAAATACGGAGATGATGATAGATGGAAACTTAAAAGAAGCATCTAACAAACGCCTATACTTCCCATCCCATATTCTTATCACATGCACCACGTGGCCGGTCCGGCGGTATATAAAAACATCCACATTGGATGTCCGGAAGTGGCAACAATGCCTACCCAGGAGGGTGTGTAATAATATTTTCCTACAGGATCTACCTCAGAAGTACTTTCCACAACCTACCAAAGCACTTGAACACAATACTCGAATACTAACATTCGCGTTTCGCCAACTACATCGACATCATTGGGAGATTATTAAAACTGCTTTCATCTTCAAGTGTTTCGGCGTGCAAACTGCTTCAGAAGCAGCGTAAACCGAGGATTCCAGCCCGCTTCAGGACTATCGATTGTTTCTTTCTCTCCTGGATAAGACCACCATAGGAGAAAAATAAATTGAATATGCCATTACTAATATATAGCTAGAAAAACAGTAAAATTCAAGTTCAGTCACGGCAAATCATAATTTTTTTTATAATAGTCGTTTTCGTTTGTTACAAAATGTTGCAAATTTCTTCGGTATTGCGACAAAGAAGGAAAAGTAAATACAAATAAAGGATATAGGTATTTCATTTATTAAGATTTTATACAATATTAGTTGTTCGTTTAATTTTCGAATATTAGAAAAAAAATGTGGTCAGGGACAATTTTGTCGTTCAAGATTTCACAATATTAAGAGGAAATAACTTTTATTTTACACTTAATTAGCTAGAAACTAGGGACGATCAATTTTAGACATGATTGTTGTTAATGTATATTCTTGAGATTTCGTAATCATCTTGACATAAAACTTAAAAGAAAGGTCAGGGTGTCCGATGGCTAAATAACTGTATAGATATAACTCGTACTTATTTCCAAATACAAAATACTGTAGCAGTCCCAGTTACATAATAGAGAATAATAGTGACATTCACGAAATAAAAGGATTATATAGATGACTTTCAGCACTAAAAATTATTACTCTAAATAGAAATTCAATGATTGAAGCATGCTGTTATATAAAACGTAGGTACCAAAAAACACTAAACGGACGTTTAAATTAATATAAAAATTAACACGTTCTCTGGGTTTATTACATAAGAACGACTTCGGCGACTTAATTAACAGCAATTATTATGATGTGACGCAAATGAATATCCATTCCCGTAAAACTCAACCAAATACTTTAGCAAAGGATTTCTTTGTTAATAATACTCCACATTAACAATAAATAACAGTAATAATTAATATATGAACGATAGCAGCAGACGCAGGTCGTTTTGCAATAGATGCATATTATGTAACGACAAAGAACAATTAATTCTGTGCTGTTATAATTTTATACAAATGCTATGTCGTCAAGGGTAATTTGCACAAGGTGGATTCATTGTGTATATAATGTAATGGCGTATGTGAAATACCTACCAACAGCCAGAGCTGGGTACTACAAGTAAAAGTAGTATAAATTGTACTTCAATTACGTTTTTAACTTGAAATATTTTACTTCAAATACCCGAAGAAATGAGTACTTGATACTTGATACTTGCAGATAGATATTTTTTTGAATAGAACTTAGTACTTACTACTTGTTAAACGAAATGACAATACTTGAAGTATTTTACAATTTACTTCAAGTATTTAAAATACTTGATTACTACTTCAAGTACCTTAGGTACTGCAAGTAAGTTTATAATCTACTTGAAACCTGCAGAGAGTGATATTCGTTATTGCTAAAAAGAGCATTTGTATGTATTAGACAGTATAGTATAGTATAGTATAGTATATAACACTTTCTGACCAGGTGGAAAATTTTCGTTGGCAATGCTCATTGCTAAAAACCATATGCCAACATTTTCTGCTTGCCTATTTTCCAGATTCTTGGTAAGAAATTGGACTTTTGGCCAAAAACGGGTCAAAACTGGTGCTTTCCAAAAAAAAAATGTTGGCACCTTCTCAAATTTGTAGTTTCTTTACCAAAGAATAGGCTCTGTGAGTGCCAACATTTTTTTCTCAATGTCTCTGTCTGTCTATCCTTCCACCACGTTTCTTGTTGACAGGATAACTTAAGAACGACAGAAGTCGGATTGTAGTGAAATTTGAACAGTAACGTACAATTTGGGACTGGTCAGAAAGAATATATTACCATTTGTGATTTTTTAGTCATTTGGATTTGAACGCATGATCCATGGAAATACACGACTTGCTAACTGCTTAGATAAAATTTTTATTAACTTAATGCTAACTTGTCTGATCATAAAGGATAGGAGTTCACAACAATTTTAACTAATAATAGCAAACAGGCAATCAAAACACACTTTAGGCCTATAACTTTAAACGGCAAATTTATGTTTCATGGCGCCCAACGTGGGGCGCCATGAACACGAACGTGACTTTCGTTTTAGTCAGATTCGCGCACAAGAACACTGCACAATTTAATTTTGAATGAATTTATTTTACTTGGCTCGGCGAAAAAGTAACACCCTGTATCGATTTTACACGAATAATTAAAAGTCAAATTTTCTGGAGTCAAAATAACGATATATTACTATTCACGTTTTAACAATACATTTGTTTATCACTAAATAGGTTTGATGTAATTAATTATGTTGAATATTAACACTTTAGAGTAGAAATTTGCCTTTGGTTGTTGTTGTTTTGTCGCGTGGCTGGATCCCGAACTGACTGACTTGACTCTACTAACTCGACTCGACTCTCTTTACTCGACTGAATGCGTTGAGCGCGTCTCGGTTTATATAAGATAAATCAAAGCTTCTGGAAGTGTTCGAAAATCGAAGACTCCAGGCGTTCTAGTCGTTCTAGATTATTCGCTGTTCCCGGAAATTCGATCGGTAGGGGAGACTGGCTTGTGTATATTCTCCAGCAGCCGAAGTATTGCTATTCGAATTATTCTAAAAATGTAAAAAGTGTTTTTACTAGCTCGCGGGCTTTACAGAGCGACAGAGGGACGTTAATTCTTAATTTGGAAAATATAAATTACCGGATTTAATTCGTTAAAGAAAGGTATTTTGACAACATCAAGTGGTTTAATAACTCTCTAAGAAATATGAGAGAGCACTTATCATTTCTCAATGAATTATACAATCAATATAAAACACCAGAAATGTTACTACAAAGAAATCAGTATAGGAACCAATATCGAGCTGCTTTACGTAATACTAGGATAAAAGCTCATGATACTCTAATAAGGAAGTCAAATAACTCTTCCAAAAGTATGTGGAAGGTAGTAAATAGCTTTAGCAATAAGAAAAATACACAAGAAACCCCCGACATTGAAGCAAATGAATTTAATACATATTTCAATAACATTCCTCATCAAATATTAGCCGACATACCGAATAGTTTGAATAGTCCACTAGACTACTTACATAATTTCTTGCCGGCCTCAAGTTTCACATTAAAAGAAGTTACTCCAATTTGGCCCAATGAATATTACGGTTTTGATGGCATAAGTGTACAGCTAATTAAGCCTTATTTATCTGACAGGACACAAGTCGTTAGTGGTAGTGGTGGTGTCTCAGAAGAATTAGCAATGACACGGATCTATCTTGGGGCCAGTATTGTTCTTAATCTTTATTAATGACTTGCCTTTATGTACTAGCAACACAGGATTTGTTCTATTCGCTGATGACACCACCTTTACTAATTCTGGCGAAAACTTAACTGAAGTACTGGCAAGATGCCATGAATTACAGATGATATCCAAAGATTGGTTTGATGCAAATAAATTGTGCCTAAATTCTGCAAAAACAGAACACATAGTTTTCTCTTTAAAGCACTTGGAAGACTCGTCCTCTACCAAGTCTGTGAAATTTCTAGGGGTACACCTAGACTTCACTCTAAGATGGGAGGTACATATACAACCAATTTGGCCTCAAAGCTATGTAGTAATACTTATCTACTAAATACGTTATCCAATGTAGTGTCCACAAATGTGTTAAAATCCGCATATTTTGCATTGATTCACTAACTTATATCTTATGCAGTAGTGGCATGGGGCCATGCAGCATCGAGTGATCGAATTTTTGGTCTTCAGCGTAGATCAATTAGAATTATTTCCCGATTAGGTTTCCGAGATGACTGTAAGAGTGCTTTTGTGCTCCATAGAATCATGACATTTCCGTGTATATACATATTTAATTGTGTAATTTTTGTGAAAACGCAGCAGGCTAGTTTTAAGTCTCATCAAGACATTTATAATTATCAGACTAGGAATAATTTCAAACTTTGCCCAGAGTTTGTACGATTGAAAAAATGCCAAAATAGTCCAAATTTTATGGGAATAAATTTTTTTAACGTGCTGCCAGAATCTGTAAAATGTCTTGACATAAAATTGCTTAAATCTAAGTTAAAGCAATACTTAATATGTAAATGTTTTTATACTTTTGAAGAGTATTTAAAAAATAATTTTTCTGATATGTAATTTGGTTTAGGTATTTAATTTTCTTGTTTTTCTAAAAAGTATGTTTGACTAACTGTAATGTTCCTTACATGTATATGTTGTAATTTACTCGTGTATTATATTTTTTTGACCCGTGTAAATACTGTATGTATAGTAACACTGAATAAACAATACAATACAATACAATAGTATTGTCGGTAAACTACCCTATAAAGATACACCCTTTTTTGTCAGGTTTTATATGTCTACTACTTCGTTTTACACAAATAACAAGTGAAGCTTTTAATGATTGTAATAAATCCTACGTAGTCTAATAAGTTGGTATCACATTAAATAATTTTGAAGTGTTTAAAATTAGATATAATAAACACACGTTATTCTAAACTTAACAAAAGAAATTTTCCAAAGTTAGAAGCTCTAAACATATACAAGAAAAAAGTTTTAAAATTTACTGGAATTAATTTTTCTTTTTAAATCTAACCACATTCCTCACAGTGGTTCTTAGCGACCAGTTAAATCTATATTATACACCTCTTTTTTTAACTACCAATTTCTTACCGAAAATGAAGATGAGTTCTTCATATAAAATTTTTCAAAATAAGCCTCTCCTGTCCAGCTACACACCCCTAAAAGGGTGTGCAAAAAACGGTTTTTAAGCACCAAATGATCATATCGGTACATAATTCTGTCAAATTATGATTTGACACCGGCCTATTTAGTGTTTTGACTAATGTAATAGTGCTCGTCGCTTTTGATTGATCACTTAGGCAGATGTAATTTAAATTTTTTCTTAAAAACGGTCGAATTTATGAAATGTTTTCAAGAGGTAAAAATGTTTATAAACAAATCATAATGTTTAGTTCCTTTTTTTAATGAAAGAAAAACATAGCAGACAGAAAGATATTCACAAAATTATAAGAAGGGTAGTTATATCACCCATTTGTATACACGCTGTATGGATGAAATAATTTTATTAAATGCCTTTCATTGGTAACTAACATGTGCCAAATTTAGTCTTTTTCCGATTACGTTATATTCAGATAGCAATTAATTAAAAACCGTCTTTTTGCACGCCCCCTTAAGGGGAAAAGCTTATTTTGAAAAATGTTATATGAAGAACCCATCTCCATTTTCGACAAGGAAATTGGAGCTATATTCTTTGCACGTTATTACGGGACACCCTGTATAGGCGGATCTACGCAATTCCCTTATCGGCGAATTGCTAAATCATTTTTGTTAATATTTGTATGTAAATTTTCATAATTTCCTTTTAAATTAAAACAGGGAATCCCGTTTTAGGTAAATTGCTTTAAATACACACCCTTGTACACCCATTAACTTGTAAACGTATGAAAATGGTACATTAAGTGTCAAAACTGCAGTAACATTTTAGTTACAACAAATTTAGTGGTAATAAACAAAGGAAAAAGTGTTTAACAATATACAGGGTGTAATTAGTTTCATGTCATTAAAAAAACTGGTGGTAGGGAACGACAAGACAAACAAAAAAACTTTATATAACATGGGGTCTAAAGCTCATAGTTTTGGAGAAAAAAAAAACAAAAATTTCCAAAATACTTAACATAGTTTGAGAACTGCTGGCATATTGGGATAGGCTTTATTGTCTCGCATCTTGTCGCACATGATACTCTGACATTTGTGCAAATAACTATGGTGAGTCTAAGAGATAATTAGGCCGCGACGGGGTCATCGAAAACCATGCCGACAAAGCAGTTAAAAGCGACTGACAGAGGACACCGCCATGTTTTTGCTTCTTCGCGCCCAAATTATCTTATTACGCGTGCTATACTCTCCCTTGTAATATTCTCAAGTAATAATTTCAGTTTGTGTCCTTACTTGGTAAACAACGTACACACGACGCGACCTACCTGTTCCTTGCTTTTGTCTGTTGCTTTTGTTCTTTTTGAATTTTGTGCCACTTATGTTAAGATTTATTTTATTGACTTATCGTTCAAGTCGTTAGTACTTGGTTACCTAAACCACTACTTCTCGTTCGTGCTTTTTGTGTTACTTTTTTAATTTTAGACCAAGCTTTTCTTCTTGTTTTCTTTATTGATAACGTTAATTCTCAGTTTAGTGTGGTGTTTTAAAACGCAGATTTTGGACATTATGGGAGATTACACTTATCCAGAGCTCGCGAATATGAGAAATGCAGCTGACGCGGAAGAGCTTTATCGTTTAAGGTCCCCTAATCGACGTCATCCTTGTGCTCGTATATTTGTTAGTATTGACCAGCGTCTTGGAGAAACAGGTCGTCTCGATGGACATGGAGGAGAACGAGGTCCACAACGCAAAGAAAGGGTAATTGATGCAGAGGTTCAAATTTTGGAACTTGTAGAAGAGGATCCAACTTTAAACACCCGCGATATCGCGAACCGTGTGGGAGTATCCCATTTTGTGGTATGGAGGACATTGACAGATATGAACTTACATCCCTATCACTATCAACGTGTCCAAGCACTAGAACCTCAAGATTTTGCAGAGCGAATGCAATTTTGTAGGTCGATTTTAAGAAAACACGCGACAAATGAGGCTTTTTTAAACGTTCTGTGTTTCTCCGATGAGTTGTGTTTTACCAGAAACGAAGTGTAATTTTAAAAATAGGCACTATTGGGCAGACGAAAATCCACGTGTAATAAGAAGGGCGCATTTTCAACGACGGCTCAGCGTTAATTTGTGGGCAGGAATTTGCGGTAATGAAATAATTGGATCTATACAACTAGATTAAATGGTGGTGTATACGTAATTTTTTCGCAACAAACATTGCCAAATTTGCTGGAAGATGTACCCTTGGCTACGCGCAGAATAATGTGGTATTTGCTCGATGACGCGCCAGTCCATTTTAGTCTGGCTGTTCGAAGGTTTTTGAACAGAAAGTTTCCTCGACGATGGATTGGACGTGGCGGACCAGTACCATGGCCTGCTAGATCGCCCAACTTAAATCCGATGGACTTTTA
Source organism: Stenurella melanura (assembly GCA_963583905.1). Lineage (NCBI taxonomy): Eukaryota > Metazoa > Arthropoda > Insecta > Coleoptera > Cerambycidae > Stenurella > Stenurella melanura. The sequence continues at coordinate 258,058,292 of OY757309.1, forward strand.
TTTTTGGGGGAATTTTAAATCTCTGGTTTACCGTGATCCAATTGACACTTTAGAACAATTGCAACAACGTATTTTAATGTGCATAGAAACCATATAAAATTATCCTAATATACCAAATGTGCTGAACGGAGTGCGTATGTCCTTAGTTCGACGTGCCGAAATCTGTATACGTGGAGATGGAGGTCATTTCGAACAATTTTTGTGAAAAATTCAACAGAATTGTTCAGTTATTGGGTGTTACCTATTGGGCATTATAGGTATGATTACTGTTATTATTATTAGTATTCGCTGTCTTGTTTTGATCTGTTTATTATTATTAAAAAAATCGGATTTTTTCCTAACTTAAAATACACAACTATTTTCTGTTATCGTATCTCGGATGTCTAACTGTTCGTTTTCCAATTTTATAAAATAATTACTAATTTTTTAAGCTTTTAACACAATGTTACAAATGTCAATAAGCCACTTTTAAATTTTATAAATTCTTATAAACGATAATAAAAGCTACAATAACTTTGTTCCAAATTAAAAAACACATATAAAGAAATCATATTTAAACCCCTGCGGCCATGCTATGCTTGCGCTATGCCGAAAGAGGAGGGATTATTTACATTTTCATAATTAGTGGTATAAAAAGTTCGGTGCAAGTAATCCTATCAAAGTACCGCACTTCTCCCGACCGGAACACAAGTCGGGTATTACAGTTTTTTATTATTTCTAATATTAATAACTAACTATAACATCCATTGACTCTGAAAAACAGTGGTTCTCAAATGTTTCCTACCTTAACATTCAAATTTTAAACCTAGGTCAGTATTTTTAAAGTCCCCCAGAGGAAAAAGTCATATAGGTTTTTTGTTTGTCTAGTCGGTCCCTATTACCAGTTTTTTTTTAATGACATGAAACTAATTACACCCTGTATATATATGTGGTTTCCAAAATCATTATATGCTGTATCTCCCCACAAATGATCATTTTCTAATTTAATATTATTATATGGTTGCGCAGGTTGCGTTATTTTTTATTAAGTTTACCGTGATTACATGCATTGTTAGTGCTATCGACAATTAAGCATTTATTTAAATAGTTTTTAATAAGTAACTTATCGACCAACGGCTTGGAACTGTGAGCTTACCTCTACACTGGACACCTTGGATCAGTTAGGTAACGTAGATATAATGTAAGTGCATTAACCAGTGTGGTAACTACTGACTATTACATAACTAATAGTTCATGGCCAACATGGCTATACTGCTGCTTTTTGTCTTACAAACAAAGATATTTATTCAATTCATTATACCTTCACTTTAACGCGAAATTCTTTACATATTATCCTTGTTAATTTTGCCGTTATTGTTGGTGTATTTTTAAATTCAAAACCCTGAATCCTTTGTATTAGTCCTGGAGCTACCATATGAGAAAAACGCGCAAGACCTAACACGCGCATTTTCACGGAAAACAGTGTAACACTGGGACTTTTAATTTTGGACCGATTTTATACTAGGTCATTTTTGCGAGAGACGAGTACCTAATAGGCTGTCAGTGGACGTTGGAAAGTCGAAAAAAACGCGACGTGTAACAACTTAAAGTTGTGAAAATATGTTCGAAGTAATTTTTATAATGAAATTGTAAAAAAAAATTGGGTTGTGAAAAAAGGTAATTTTCAAATAGCTGCCAAAACCTTGTTTGTGGTCAGATTGACTTGAAATTTTGACTGTATCCTCCAATGATCTTATAACCACTTCACGTTTGAGCCCTTTGTTGACACAAAAGTTTCGAGAATTGTGTCTAGATTGCTCGTTAGATTACTCTACAGCGTGTTCACATTGTGTGCTAGATGCTGTATCTTAAGAAAATTTAATTTTTTAGGCCCCTAAAAATGTTTTAAAGTCGAATTGTTGTTATGATAAAGAGGTGTGGAAAACTTTATTACGTCATATTATTTGTGACCAAGAAACGCAACTTTTTTCGGGGATAGCGCGATTAATCACCCCTTGGAGTAAAATGCAGCCTCCGGGGATCAAAGGTGAAAAGATACCCCCTGTGGCCCAAAAGTAAAACATTATACCCTCTTGGGGTCAAGAGTTATCTGGTATGAGTGATCGTCAATTCGTCTTATGGGTGAACGCTGCTGAAATAATATGAAGTCTGATATAACGAAAACGTTTTTTCACTGTCAGACCAATCTCAATAGATTTTAAGCTTCATTAATAAAAACAAACAAAAAACGCTTTTATGAGATGTATTTTTCTTGGAAAAATTAATGTATGAAAAGAAGTCTGACAGGTGTTAATTAACAAAATCAGAGTTAGATACGGTTTTTCAAAAACGATAAATTCTTCTAAATAAATAGTAAAAATTTCAATTTGGTATTTTTAATTGTAAATGGATTTTATTTTTGTCGATTTCAAAAACAGAAAATAATAAAAGGAACGTAGTCTGTGGGCTTAAAAAGATTTGAACAGGTTTTCCTACCATTCTTATATCTTTGTAGATTGTAGATTCTTTAAGCAGTTGCTTGGCTCACATCAACCTAAAAGATCTTTTGTGAATTACCCTACAATTAGCGGTTGTTCAGGACTCCCTAGCTTTTTACAAAGCTTGTAATTATTCTGGGTGCTAATTTCCATATGTCTTTAGGGGTTAATTACACCTTTTCTAGGTACTTTAGCTTATAGCCCGGGAGACAGCGACAGTTTTCGTGAAATCATTTCTATAAAGCTAGATTTTTTTCCAAAGAGAGTTTAGATAGTATCTATAATGAAGGTGCAATTCTACCAAACTCTTAGTGGTGCATAACTGAGTAAAAAATTAAAGAAAAAAATAGATGGACGAAAATTTCGTTTTTCGAATTGTCACGAATTGTCAAAAAATGACGATTCGCCTTCGCTCCTGCCGGCCTGAATTTTCAATTTCCACCTCGCGATTCACGTTGTACGGTCATTGCCGACCTTCTCCTCGCCATCGAGACATAAATAGAACAGGTCTCCGATCGCCGTATTTATTCAGTTCTTACGTTTGAAAAATTGACTTGAGGTCGTGCTAATTGGCGACTATTTTTAAGTGGTTTCCCGATCGCGAGGTCAAAATCGGAAATTGGGGCCGGCAGGAGCGAACGCGAATCATTTTTTGACAGTTCGTGACAATTTGAAAAACGAAATTTTAAATGTTTAATTTTTTACTCATTTATGCACCACTAAGAGCTTGGTAGAATTGCACCTTCATTATAGATACTATCTAAACTCTCTTTGGAAAAAAAATCTAGCTTTATAGACATTAACGCGAAAAATCTGTCGCTGCCTCCCGGGCTATTACTGTAGACTATGTGACCTTACGTCCCGCATTATGAGGGATTGTCCCTCATTTTTTTGGTGTATCCCTCAAATACAAGCTTCCCTCAAATGTACCGCATTTAAGAATTTTGTCCCTCCATTACAAATGAGCGAGGTTGCGAATAATTCCCTTCTGGCATATCTTAATTCAACTTCATGGCCTCGTATCTCCCTCTTTTGGGCAAGTATCAAAGCTTAAGCTAGAATATTTTGAATCTTCGGCGTGTAGAGGGCGACAGCAGATCCTATAGATTTTATAGATTATACAATGGCAACCAATAAATGAAAAATGTGGAAAATTCTTTTAGTTAAAAGATTAAATTGGTTTATTTTATGTATTTGCAACAATTTGTTAATGTTTTTATATATTTTTACACATATGATATAAGTTTGTTACATTTCTAGAAGATAGTATTATGAATTATTATTGAAAAAGCATATATTGTATTATTATTGTTTGAAAATGTCCCACATTTCGCTTTCTGGAATCTGATCCCTCCAAAATAAATGATTTTAATTTTCAAAATTTACGCAATTTGTATGAAATAATTGTAAGAATTTGATTGACAATTCTTGTTAATTAATGTTGTATAAATTTTTACTTCCCTCACATACCGAAGGGAAGTATTGTATTCGAGAAAAAATCACCCTCCGAGATTTTTCGGATTCTGACGTTTCAGATCACGGAGATTACGAAAATATAGGTTTTTCAATTCCGTCAGTCTGTCTGTCTGTTGGTGCATTTACTAAAAAACTACTTGACGGAGAGCAGTCAAATTTGGTAGGTAGTTGACGCTACTGTCAGTGCAGAAATGGTAGAAATTTCACTGGAAAATATACAGGGTGGACCGTCTAAACGGAATAAATAGTGAAAAAAATTTTTTTTCGCTCAAATTTAAAATTTCCACGTTTCATGACGCGCTAATCCTATTTCGGGAAAAAAAAAATGAAAAATGAAAATTTTTGAAAAAATTTTTACCAAGATGAAAAAAATTTTTTTTTTCTCAAATTTAAAATTGCTACGTTTCATGACACGCTAAACCTATTTCTGAAAAAAAAAAAATTTCCAAAATTTTTTTCAACATTTTTGAAAAAATTTTTACCACTAAAAAAATTTTTTTTCTTTGTTCAGATTTAAAATTTCCACGTTTCATGGCATTCTAAACCTATTTAAAAGAAAAAAATGTTTGAAAATTTTTTACCAACATTTTTGAAAAAATTTTTACCACTAAAATAGATGGAATTTTTTTCTCACAATTTTAAATTTCCACGTTTCATAGCGCTCTAAATCTATTTAAAAAAAAAATTGAACATTTTTTAAAAATTTTGAAAAAAAATTTACCACTAAAATAGATGGAATTTTTTTTTATTTGTTCAGATTTAAAATTTCCACGTTTCCTTGGCATTCTAAAATTATTCAAACAAATTTAAAAGTGCTTTTGAAAAATTAAAAAAAAAAATTGAAAACATGTTTAGGTAATCTATTTATCACTATTATAGAATAGACGAAATATTTTTTTTTGCTCAAATTTAAAATTTCCACGTTTCATGACATTTAAAAACTATTTCGGAAAAAAAATTTGCCACATCCTTTCACCATTTTGGAAAAAAAATTAACACTAGAATAGAGGGAAAAGTTTTTTTTTGCTCAAATTTTAAATTTTCGCGTTTCGTGACATTCTAACCTATTCAAAAAAAAAGTTTTGAAAATTTTTTATATTTTTTAACCACCACTATACTTCCACTCCATTACGTGAATGTGGAATTGAAAATGTGACAGATGGCAATAATATTTGGCATATGCACCTATTATATACTTTTATTGAATATTGGCATCCCAAGAAATAATTCGGTCATGGTGGACATTTGTAAAGGTATTTGAGCAAGCCTTCCATATTTGGCACCTGTTATTTAGTATTGAACTTTTGCTGTTGGATGAGCACTCTGTATATTTTTTTGACCAAAAGTTATCAGGTTTTTTTGTAATAATAGCAATAACTATATTCCGATCCGTATTCTCAATGTCATTTCGTAATTCATAATTTTTTAGAGTGACCGCCATGCACAAATAACGAGGGAAGTTCTGTGTAAATAACTTTACCGATTTTTTTTTTATGAAATTACGCTTCATAACACCTTGACTTTTCTTTTAAAATGAAGTATAGGATCTCTCCTATCCTATGTATTACAACTTGTCTGACTGATAATTTAATTAATTTGTCAGATTTAATTTTGAATGCGCAGAATCAATGCTGCATCAGGATCAATCACAGGCATCTCAAAACAACTGATTTTAAATCTCCTCTATGTATAAAAATTTGTCTGACACTGAAAAAATATTTTTCATCGTGTCAGCCTTAATTTTTAAGCACCGTGATGTTTTTTTTTATAAAGAAGCATTTGCAATGGCCGCGTCAAAACACCACCCTAATTTTTTCGGTAATTGAGTTTGAGGTCTCTATTATGCATAAAAATTGATCTGTCAGCGAAAACATGTTTTTCACTAAGACAGACTTCATTTTTTAAGTGCCGTGACATTTCTTAATGACTGACATGGTGACAAACATTTTTTCAATGAAAGAGAAATTTGTATGCATAGAGATGTTAATCTTTAGTTGTTTTTTTTTTTACTTTCCTCGCATACCGAAGGGAAGTATTGTATTCGAGAAAAAATCACCGTTCGAGATTTTTTCGGATTTTAACGTTTCAGACCACGTAGATTACGAAAATGTAGGTTTTTCAATTCTATCATTCTATCGGTTTGTCTGTTGATGCAACTAAAAAACGACTTGACGGAGAGCAGTCAAATTTGGTAGGTAGTTGACGCTACTGTCAGCGAAGATATGGTTAAACTTTCACTGGAAAATATACAGGGTGGACCGTCTAAAGGAAAAAAATAATGAAAAAAATTTTCTTTTGCTCAAATTTGAAATTTTCACTTTTAATGACACGCCAAACCTATTTCAGAAAAAAAAAATTTGAAAATTTTTTGACCAACATTTTTGAAAAATTTTTTACCACCAAAATAGATGAAAAATTTTTTTTTCTTTGTTCAAATTTAAAATTTCCACGTTTCATAGCGTTCTAAACCTATTCTTAAAACAATTTTAGGGGGGTATTTTTCTAATTTTGTATTTCTTTGAGTTTTCACTATTTTCAGACCTGTTTAATGATACCAAATACAGAAAATGTATTTTCAGAAGTTTTATTTGAGTGTGAATGATTATTTCACTATAACTTATAAATAGTGCAAATGATCAAATTTTGTGCATGTCTAGATGAAGTCTTTCAATCTTAGACTTTAGACTACCTTACCTTGGAGGTGGTGGAAAAGTAGGGGGAAAAGGTGGAAAGAGTGGAAAGATTATGGGGAAAGTAGAAGCTGGTTGAAGGTAATGATCAACCGGCTCTATATATATATATAAAACGTTTTATTCGGAATTTACAAAAACATAACAAATTTAAACAGATATATCACATGGAAAAATACATATTGCTATATAATATTAATATAATCGTGCCATCATAACTATAATTTTAAAAATACAACACGATATTCATAAGAATAATCACATAAATTTATCTAAATCTATCAAAGATAAAGCTACATCAGTACTGGTAATTCTTGAGGAAACCAACGTATCCTCGTCGCTATCCTCAAAATTTGTATGGCAACTATTTTTAAAATTCGAATTTTCTATTCTAAATGCCTCTATTCTGCTATCACAGTCCCTCAAAAGTGTCTCCACATCCTGAAAAAACAACAGTGTACTGAATCATTTTTCCATTTTCGATCAGACACTACTAACCAATTATTAGTCTTTGGCTAAATAAAGTATTTACATATATATAAAAATTGTTTAAAATTCTTGTCGTGTTCAAAATGCCGCAAATTTATACAAGAGATGAAAAAGTTGACATGTTAGTTATTTATGTGGAAATGCAATTGCAGCTATGGACCTTTATGGCCGACGATATCCTGATAGACAATGTCTAGCGAAAAATTATTTTAAACGTGTTGAAAGCCAATTCCGAAGAGAGCCCAACAATGAACCCGAAAACTTCATTATTGAAGAAGGAACGGAAATTTATGTTTCAGCTCGAATAGAAGTTGATAAGACTGTTTCTTTAAGGCAAGTTGGGTTTGAATTGAACATCAGTCACCAAACAGTAAGCCGAATTTTGCACAAATACCACTACAGTAGTGCCGCGATAATTCGATCCCGCGTTAATCCAGATGCTTCTATAATCCGGATTGCCTTCTTGTCCTCTTGAAGTACTTTGTAATCCGAATTTTACATGATTCGGTAATCCGAATTCATTCAGGTGACTCTTCTTTGATCTTGTAAAGTGTCTTAAGAGCTTAAACTTAAAACATGACGTATGTTTGCTTCACAATGCTTGAGAATATGAACCAGCCAGTTCCTTAGAAAAATGCTGGAAAACGATTTTAGAACGAAAAAATGAGAATGACTTAAAAATTGACCCCTAGGATTTCATCCCTTTAAGTGCTATGCAATGAAAGATACTAGCAGAAGAAATTAATGCGGATTCATCAATGCTTCTTAGCATTGGGAATGTTGACATAGATGCCGGTAAAGCTATCGATTGGATTGATAGTGATGACAAGTTGATTGAACAAGAAAATTTTATTCACGCAAATGATAGTGCTGACTCTGATGATGATGTGATGGAAATTGCCACTCCGGTCAGAATTAAAAATTCAGATGCTGTCAAAAGCTTAAATCTTGCTTTACAGTGGGCTACAGAAAATGACATTCATTTAAAAGATTATGATGCTACAAAATCTCAAGAAAACTGCTTTTGAAAAACAATAGCACATGATTCAAAGTAAAATCATTTTTTTTAGTCGGTGCCGAAAATTGTAAACGAGGGTACCACACAATTCTAATGAAGCCGATGAAATTAATGTAGAAGAAAGTGATGAAAATGTTAATTATGTATGTACATATATATGTAGTTACATATTTTTAGTATTTCGTTTTCATGATATAGGATTCCCTTTTTTATTTGTTTTGTTTTTTATATAAGTACAGTGCTTACTTTGTTTAATATAGCCTTTTATTAATTTTCGTACAATTTTAAAAGCTGAATTTAAAATGATTTGATAATCCGGATTAGCCTGGTTTTAATTGATCCGGATTATCACGACACTACTGTATAAAGCTTTTAAATACCAATTGCACCAGCATTTGTACGAAAGTGATTACGAATGTAGGGTGGAATATTGCAATTGGATTTTGTATAATAACGTGCAGCCGAACAACGATTTTTTTGAGACTGATTTTATTTTCGGTCGAGTCAAGGTTTACAAATTTGGGATTATTTAACCGACAAAATACAAAATATCAAAAAATATCAAAAAAAATCAAAATTTATTACACGAGGGTAACTTTCGGTAGTAGAATTATTGGTCCAATAATATGTGAAGGACCTCTGAATGGTGCCAGATACTTGAGATTCCTGGAAAATGAGATTCAGGACATTTTAGATGAGTTACCTTTAGATTTAAGACAGGGAATCTATTTCCAAGAAGATGGCGCTCCTCCCCATAATTCAAGGATAGTAATTGATTACCTTCAACGGAGATTCAGAGAAAACGTAATTTCGATGAATGGTCCTGTGAGGTGGCCTCCAAGGTCACCTGATTTAACGCCTCTTGATTTCTTTGTTTGGGTTCATTTAAAAAATATTGTCTATACAACCTCCGTTACAACTCGGAGCTACGAGTAAGACTAGCAATTAATACCATAACGGCCCAGCAATTGGGGAACGTTCTTCGAGAAACAGCTATGCGAGTTCAGAAGTGCATTGACCTTAATGGACAGCATTTTGAACAACTGTTCAACACTGTATACAATGACCTATCAAAAGCATTCGATACAGTTAATCATAACATATTAATAACGAAACTACACCATTTTTCTATTGACCATAATATGTCAAATTTAATTATTGTTACTCACATACATTCGTACCAACAACTGGAGTACCACAAGGTTCGATATTAAGGCCCTTGCTTTTTGTAATGTTTGTCAATGATATCTCCGATTATATTGAGCATTCAAATTTTGTTATTTCAAGTTACTAAGCCAAGTAACTAAGCAGACTAAGGTGGAGAAATTGTATGTTTAACGCCCAGTGTTTCTGTCCCGGGAATCTCGGGACGGGATTTCCCGGGAATTATGTCACTTTTTATCGTTCCTGTTCCCGGGAAATAACAGTCGGGATTTCCCGGACTCTTGGAAATAAAAATGAGTTTTAAAAATATTAAATTTCCTGCTCTCATCACATAAATCGACTCTGCAACGAGTGAACCGGAGACGTGGAAGAGAGCGCGCGCTCCGAAATTTTATCGAGCGTGCGCGTCGGACGGCATTTATGTTTTATTTCGTTATTGTACTATTTCATGTAATTAGTGCTGTTGTGTCTTCTTAATTATAAATAAAGCAAAATGAAACTGACGGATTTATTTTTTGACCAAAGGAAGAAAACAAACATTTAAAAAAATGAATATTTGATTGGTGTGACATTTTGAAAAAAAAAATTTGTTTTTCAAGAAATATATGAAAAATTTATTGTTTCCCGGGAATCCCGGGATTCCCGGGAACGGCAAATTCTATTTCCCGATTCCCGGGAATGAAAAAAAGTCGGGATTTCAGAAACCCTATTAACGCCTCACATATAAACTCTCCTGTTGAAATGTGTTCTTCAGAAGTTAACAGTTTAAGCCATGTGTAGATGAATCGCTAACTTCAGAAACGGGACATGTGCCATTTCAAGAAATGTTCAGGAAGTAAAAAAAACTTTCTACCTTCTATAAAACCTATATTTTTCATCCAAATTTTTGGCAATACATTTCTCATGACATCAGCTATAAGTTAGCATAAGATCTATACGATTTTTGTTTTGTCATTTAGCTCAAATGCCAATTTTGACATAAGGACATGTCACTTTTTTGCAGTAAAGGAAACGTTATCAAAAGAAAATATGAAAAAAACATTTATTTTCTAAGTTTATGATTCAAAAATAACAAAAAAAAATCTATTCATCATCGCATTCCCTGTCAATAGTCTGCCAAGCAGTAGTTTCTTGCCAAAATGCTGAATACGCCTCCAGAATGAATTCTGTAATAAGCATTATGTGAGCTATCTTTTTTTTTTGCTAATGGGTAGCTTTTCCAGATAAACTTTCTTTGTGGGTTGAGTTATATTCTTTGTAGTATTTCTCAATCGGAATGTATTTGATATTAAGCAGTTTATAAAGTCTTGGCAAACAACTTCTTGAGCAGAAGAGATGGTAATATGGTGGTACGAAGAAATAGAAAATGACTATTTTTTGACTTTGGGGGACTTGTTTTCCATAAGAGTCATTGCTCAGGCAATTTTTTTTTTTATAAAACTCACGCCACCGGTTCTTAAAATCATAAACTAAATCGTGAGATACTATCACCACCAAGAATTTTTGAGATATTTTCGAAGTTTTGCAGATTATTTCAATGTATTCTTGAATAGTGTACAATCTTTCAGTTTTGTTAAGCACTCTTTTAATTAGACTGAAGTCACGGTCGCATGGCATAAAGCAATGTCCTCTCATAGGAAAATAAATTTGTATTTCTTCGAATTTCTTGTGTTCTACCAAGCTCATTAGAAAGCAAACCATTGTGTTATTTTTATTTTGTCCACAACAATTATCACAAAATATGTGCAGTTTTTTTATTTTTTTACCCACTCGTGATCAATATAATGTTTTAGAAAAGAACACACATCATTTGACCCTTTTCCGGCTTCGCCTTCGTGATATACGTAACACGTCATTTGTTTGGATTTTAAATGATGGATTCCGAATGTGCATACTGTAAGCTGGCGTAGATCCTGTACGGGAATTTGAGGTAATGAAACATTAGCCATGTACTCCATACAAATACCAAGAGTGTCTTCATTTTCTTCATAAAGTGGTACGTTTACCGCAGAAAGAGGACATTTCACGGACATGTCCCGTTCCTCCAGTAAACCATAATTTAATCTTTACACAGTGTCAAGCGTATTCATAGAACAAGTCCCGTTTTTGCAGTAAACATGCGTTTAGTCACCTAATACAAGAATATGCAAAAATGTCGATTTGATGGAAAGTTGGACATGTCCCCTTTCTGAGGTTAGTGATTCAGATATGTTCAATATTGATAGAATCAAATTAAAATCTGTGACAAGAAATACATAAATATTTAGTTTTCTTATACTTTATATATTAATATTACTTTTGTCCTTAATGTTCCATGTATTTCCATGTTTCTTTTTTCACTGTATGTATAGGAAATAAACTGTTTATATGCAGTATAAATAAAAAAAAAAATAATAAATAGATTATATTTACCAACAAGTAATTATTTGATATAACATCCGAGTTAATAATATTTCCAATGGGTAAAGTTTACCAAAATGTCGTAAATTTTAGGATAACTTGACCTGTGATAATTTCTACCGATAAAATACGTAGATTTTCGTGGTCATTCTAACTTTAAGGTCTAATTAGCACAAGACGCCATGTTTTCTCAGTGCAGTTAAAGTATGATTCCAAATTGAAATTTGTAAAATGAACGTGTATGAAAATAAACTGACGAAAAGGTAAGAAAAATACATAATTACACCTGTAAACTCATATTTAACAATTATAACATACTTTCGGCTCAAACTAATTAATTTCCTTATAGATGGATATTTTGGAGGTGCATTATTACGAAGTACAGCTGCTATTATTCACAAAAAAAATTTCGGCGCAATGATTCCATCAAGCGAGAACTGCAAATACCTTATAAATTGGACTTATTTTAGTTACCGACATTCATTTTGTATTATTATTGTGAGTTAGGTATCTTTTCAGTCTTGTAAACTAACAACAATATATCGACTACTTATAGAGAACAATACCAAATAAGTATAAAAATCTTATATTTTTCCGCTTGGTGTCATTTTTCAATTTCACATACTTCCCTAGATTCTACCTAGAATTAGTCAACTTGATGTCGAATTGATGTTGAATTTAAGCAAAATTTTCCTAAGCAGGTATTAGTAATCAAATATATTTTGCGACTACAAGTATGATTTATGTTTACGTGTTTTAGTTGATATAACTTAATTTCGACGTCGTCTTATTCTCTACTTATGTTGATTCCCCGTAGCACCAACGTAAATTTTACCAAAACATGGTTAATTCTAATTTTGCGACTAAATTTATTATACATAGTTTAGGTAGACTTGACATCAAATAAAACCTAAATGTTTGCTGGGAAAGACCCACTTTATGTATATTTCACGTACTTAAGGATTATTTAATCCTAGCTCAAAACCCCCGGGGACTAGGCTAATTTGAAATACTCTTATATAACATAAAAGAATGCCGGCTATTGTGTGCTATCTGCATGAAATTCATAATGGTTACATACAGCGTCGTGACTCTGCTAAGCTAAAAGAATTTAATGTGAATAATGGAAGAAACCGAAATTCTGATTTTAAAAAACGCAAAGATAAAAACTGTTTTAGCAAATTTTCCACATTATACGGAAACAATTTTGTTGACTTTTTTCCGTTTTGCAGTTTTTTAACAAAATTACTTATAAACGTTATACTATACAACATCATTACTTATATATTACTATTAATGCAACTGTCAGTTCCAGCTTCCTTACCTTTGGCAGTGTCTTCTTTAAAATTTCTAAACCCTCTTGCAAATGCCGATGTTGAGAATAACTAGATACTACTGTAAAATGATTTGCAAGCGTTTGCACAATTTCGTCCCTCAAACTGCAATACCTCAAATTACAAACCGTTGTAGCTTGACCCCTTTTTAAATGGTCCAGCATTAAACAGGTCTTTGGTCCTTCGTATATCTTAACCAAGAGTAACCTGTAAAAAGCAAATTATTGATTGATTCTACGTATATCATTTTTGAAAGAGAATACACATGCGAGAAAGAAAATCCAAGGAAGAAAATTCACAGACCTTGCTCTTATGATGTTTTAATGTTTTTTTAAAATCCTTCCTTTTCTGTAAACGTTATTTTTAAATACCTATAATTTCTATTACAAAGCCCCACAAAAAAAAAGTTCAAACCAGCTAATAACCAGACCCAATTTCAATTTTTTTTACGGGCTGAAAAGAAATTTTAACACCTTCAACAACATCCCAGGAGTTTGGGTTACATAACTTTTGGGGCGCATTTTTCCTAAAAGTAAAGCTTTATCCAAAATTAGTCGTGATGGGGTAACAAGAAATTTACGTTATGGGCCCTCGGACTGAGATGTTTAGGGCTACGTTAATAAGTATTTATAAAATCAAATGTATAAACAACCCGGCGACTGCGGTTTACAACATTTATGTTTATTAGTTGAATGTTTATCCTTAACCTGGTTTTATCGTTTCTAACCGGACCAATTTTACAAAGAATTCTGCTGTATGGCCGGCCGGCCGACAAATCTGTCGTGTCCATATACAAGCAACTACAAGTATTTTAGAGCTAAAAGTTAAAAAACACTAAATAATAATTCTTACCTTCCTGAATTATCTGTAAGCCAAATTTCCTGATTCCTATCATCAACTTTCGTTTGAACCACAACTCCCACAGTATCAATTTCATTGAAATCTGGAGAAAAATTTGCCTGCCCAAGATCTACAATTTGCACTAACTTCCTTTTAAATCTGTTACAGAAGTCTTGATTAGAAGATTCAGGCGTAAACATGGTTTTTATATTGGAATTTAAATCTCCATTTTTCCTGCAAAAGTGGAATATCTTGAGGCATCTCCACTCTTTCCCGAAATGGAAATAGTGAGATATTTGGAATAGCTATTCGTGCGACAATTAGGAACAGTGAAATTTTCTGTAACACTTTTCCTACATGTTGCACACATATTTTTTCTACTAGCATTTTGAAGCATTAGGTAAAGTTAAACTTTTAACAAATACTACTAGTAATATATTTCACATTCTTTTTTCTAGCTTAAAAGTGGCAAAGCCTAATGGCCATAATATCTTATGACAATAAAGTTTCAACATGATATCAACCATTACTTATCTACAGGGTGTTTGTGAAATGCACGCATATATTTTAATCTGTCTTTACAGTTAAAAATTAACGATGTGTCTAGGTACACACTAACCTGTACATAAATCTAAATATTACATAAACGCGAATCATGACTACCTATTTATTCTGTGCTATAGATTGTCAGGTGGATGGGTGGACAATGCGTAATGTTCTCGCTTAGCATGCGAGTGGTCCCAAGTTCAATTCCTAGACCCACTGAACTTTCTTTTTTATTTTGTAACAATTAATGTATTTTTTCACAAATTTAGTTTTGATTTGACGGCAGAAATAATGTTTTTCTGCTCTTTCCAGTCATAAATTCATTCTTTCATGTAATTTGTTTAATAATAATAATATATAATAATGTATTTTATTTAGCATAAGCTAATTCTTTACAAATAAAAGATGATTAAAAACAAACTATAAATATAAAAAATACGATTAGCAAAAAAATATAAATGTGATTGTTACAACAAAAACTATTTACACGTGCACACTTATTATATGGGCTTATTAATTTCTACATACCTATATACATTTATCTATATCTAACCGTAATTCAGTAATCCCATCGATTGCTCTTCTGACTCTCATTTCCATGTCTTCTCTGTTTGTTGGTGGAGTCCTATAAGCGTTTTCCTTGAGGCGGCCCCATACAAAAAAATCAAGCGGCGTAAGGTCTAGTGACCTTGCAGGCCATCGAACGGGCCCATTTGTTCCCATCCAGTTTTCTCCAAACCTTTCATTTAAATAATTTACCACAACTCTGCTGTTATGTAGTGGAGCCCCATCCTGTTGAAAAATTATTGGGTTAACATTAGGTGGCAGTTCTTCCAAAAAATCTTGTATCTGGTTTTGCAACAATCCCAAATATCTTTCTCCATTTAATGGAGCATCAAAAATTATTAGCCCAATAATTTTTCTGCCAATTACTCCTAACCATACATTAAAACTAAATCGCTCCTGATATGCACTTTCTCTCATATTTATGGGATTTTCTTGTGCCCAATAACGGGTGTTGTTACGATTAAATAATCCCAAATTAGTGAACCTGGACTCCTCGGAAAATAAAATTTGTTTATGAAAATTATTATCCAAATTGTGTCTGTTCAGAAACCAATTGCAATAGTTCAATCTTCTTTGAAAATCATTTTCGTATAAATGCTGGTGTATTTGGTACTTGTATGATTTAAATTTATGTTTTTTCAAAATGGGTCGAGCTGATTCCCGATTTACACCGGTTTGGTCCTCAATCTGTCTTATCGAAATCGTGAGATCTACCTCGACAATTGCAAGTACATTGATTTCCGACACTTCATCGATAATGAAATTATTTTCCGGTACTTCTGGTTCACTTCTGAATTATTGCCGTTCAACTCTTACAAAATAGTTGTTTGGTGGATGAATTCTTCCGGGAAATCTTTCTTCATATAAGTCAGCAGCCTGCCTGCTATTTTTTTTACATTCACCATGGATTAGTAGCATATCTACTTTTTCATTTCGTGAATACATGGCAAAATAGAGTTAAAAATGTGATAACTTTGATATAATTTAATGAAAAATACTTAAATTGCTGCCAAGTAAACAATTCTTAATAATTGGACAAAAATAAAAGATAAATAAGTATTTTTTAACTAGGTGAAGTAAAAAAATGGGGTTCCTATCTTGGTTTTTAAGATATCGTGGGTTGTTTAAAGATATATATTTTTTTAAATAAGTTAGATCTTATTAGTCTGTTCAGCTACTGGTTATTCCCAAAAAAATATGACTCACAAAGCTGCATGTCAGAGGTCTTTCGATATCACGGCACACTACGCATCAATATCTGCCAAGGTTCATATCAGGGCCACCTAGACTTAACAAACCAAAATTGATATTAACTGTCATTTTAAAAACAAATGCCATGTTCCGATACATAGTTGAAAAGAGAATCTAGGAACGAATCAGATAGGTAAAAAAAATATACAGGGTGCTATTTAAAATAACAGAGTAGATGTCACTTCCGGTAAAACCGGAAGTGGCGGACAAAAATTTTTTGTATTTAAAAAAGGACAATCACGCATTAAATAAGTGTACCAAATTTCAAAATAATATCTTTTTAAATAAACATGCTACGGGGTGTTATATGTCTCCTATGTCACCCGGTATATTTATAATCATCTTTAACAGGATGCTATAATTTCATTTAACTAAATAAATCATATTTCATAATGTTCTATACAATATTTTCTGCACTTATATTTAAACTTTTCCAATGATTGGCAATGTTTTATCTCCGCTGGCATATTATTATACTAAATTAAACCTTTATGGAATAAGTTGTTTTGGCTGTACGAAGTAGCAACAGTTGTAACATAGAAATTACCTCTTGATCTTGTATCATGATTGTGAATATCTTCAATAAAACATAACTCATTTAGTAGATGCTGTGGATATAAACCATGTTTGATTTTATAAATAACGATCATAGAATTCAGAAATACAGTTTGTCTGACGCTCAATAACTTAGTTCTCTCCAACATTTGTTGTGTGCATCTGCTACATTTCAGAATAATTCTCAATGTCTGTTTTTTTTTTCTTTGGATGTTATTTATTTCTGTATTACTTAACATAAAAAAAAAAGTTTCACAAAAATGGAGATGTGGTAGTATTGTGTATAATCGTCTTATATATTAGTAACTTTGACCAACTGCTTAGGATATTTCCCATTCTACCTAATGGGTTCACTTTTTTTGCTATTTTGTTGGTAATATATGTATTGTGCTTAGAAAATGTTAAGTTTTCGTCAATCATTACTCCTAGATATTTACATTCTTTAACCTGTTCTAATTTTCCACCATTAATATATACCCCTCTATGGTTGATTGTGTACACTGAATTATACTTATTTTTTATTATCATGAATTTTGTTTTTTCTAATGTTTACACTTAGGCTATTGTTGCTTATCCAGTCTTGTAACGTTATTAGTTCATTGTTTATTGTATTTATAATATTATCCACATCTTCACCAACAAAATACAGTAGAGTGTTGTCTGCAAAAAGCTGGATTTTACATTTATCTGTGTATTTTACTATATCATTAATATGCAATATGAATAAAGTAGGTTCCAGAACTGTGCCCTGTGGGACTCCATATGGACTAACTTTAAGAGATGATAAACTGTTATTATATTTTACCATTTGATATCGATTTCCCAGGTATTACTTTAGTAATTTACTTCCTATAAAGCATGGCGTTCCACAGGGCAGTATATTGGGCCCACTATTATTTTTAATATATATTAATGACTTACCCGAAGTCTTACCACTATTTATGGTGTTATTTGCTGATGACACAACTGTCGCCAAGCAGATAAAAGACAGCAGTGAGGAAACCATTAAGGAAGAATTAGATGAATTTAAACAATCACTCGACTGTTTTAATGCAAACATGCTATGCATAAATCAAAGCAAAACAAACTCAATGGTATTCTCTACTAAACCAGTTGCATCTGAAAGTGTTAAATTTTTAGGTTTAACCCTGGATAATCAGCTAACATGGCATGCACATGTAGACATATTGTCAACTAAATTATCTAAAAAAATAAGTAAGGCAAATCAAAATCAGAATTGGTATAACCTCAGCAATAGTCGCATACCATGCGTTATTCCATAGCTTGATGACATATGGTCTAATAAACTGGGGTGCCTCTAATCATGTCCAGCAAGTTTTTACTGTTCAAAAGAGAGCAATGAGCAAAATGCATAATTTTTTTAAACATCACAGATGAATAGACCACTAAAAAACATTATTTTTCCAGTATTTTATTTTTGTTTTATGTTCTAATTAAATGTTAAAAAAATTATTTACTGCAGCTGTCAATTTAACTGTGTTTAAATGGAGAAGTTTCCGCGCTACTTGTGTGTGACGTCATAGGGCACATCGCACCGACGGAAAACGTATTGTGATTGCGAATGTGTACACATTACTTATGTTGTGTTATGGAAAATACAAAGAAAAGTAGCTATAAATATTGTATTGTGCCCAAATGTACAAATACTACAATAAAAACTCCAGAAAAGTTATTTTTTAATGTGCCTAGACGAGATAAAGTTAGGAAGAAATGGTGCAGAGCTATGAGACAAGAATGAAAATATGTACCTAACCCTAATATTATTGTGATAGTTTGTTTACATATCATGGTGAATTTGGTCACTTTCCTATTTATAGGAATACAAAAGTTTACTAACTTCTGTTAATAGGAACCCTGAATTAAAATGTATAAATGTATAAGAACGGTGGGAATAATAGGTTTGTTCATTTGTGTTGATTTAAAGCAGCTTCAAGCAGTTAAATAAAGATAGTGCTATCACAAGTAACGTGAGTGTGAGAGAGATAACGTGCTTCAAAGTTGCTATAAATCAACACAAATGAACAAACTGATTGTAACTTCTCGACATTCTACATATTATCCAATTATATATTTATATATACCTATGTATGTCAACAGTTATTTTTACTATTAATGTACCTACCTACCTACCTAAAAGTACGTACTTAGTAAGTGACGGGAGGTATTTATTATATAAAAAAGTAAAGCATTCTAAGATGAAAAATATTAATTGATATAATAACATTAAAACATTGCCTTGTTTACCTATTATGAGGTTAGGTACATAAATAATTTGTTATATTTAACTACAGTAAAAGGATAAAAATGGGCACAATTGAATTAATGTTTAGAATAATGAATGACACATACCTTGTTGCTTTAGTACCTCCAATTTCTGCACTAATAAAATCAGTATTAGTAGCAAAAAAGTTTGTCATCATAAACACATCAAAAACAGGCAAATTGTCACTCTGGCCCCGTAAAAACCCACTGTCCGTCATTTTTACCACTTAATAATTAAAATAAATAAATAAATGAATGATTTCTTTTATGAACATATCAATACACATTTACAAAACACAAAACAATTTACGATTTAACCTCTTGGCAGATAGACGACCATTAGACATTATGCCGAATGACGTCAGACCAATAGCGTGGTGTTTTCAGTCACGTGGATATGTTCCCATAAAATTTTGAATTTCAAAGTCGTTTATTTAGGCTACACATTTTTTTTAAACCTTTTCTTCATTACTTTCTCAACTTATATAACATATATAACGAAAAAATAATAAATTATTGCATTTCTAAAATTCATGCATGTTGCTCATTAGAACCTTATCAGGAATAAGTCAGTTAGACAGCTGTAAACAGTGGTTTATAGAATATAAAATAATGACTTTGCCATCTTGTATAATTTATTACAATTTAATATACATCAAAGATCACCTTGATGAATACTCTAGAAATTGTGACAACCACAGTTACCTCACTCGCAATCGAAATGATATACAGATACCACAGCAAAGATTAACATATACAAAAAGAAACAATTTCGGAATTTCACTCTTCAACTCTCTTCCAATATCACTAAAACATGCACCATTGACACTATTTAAGCAGAAACTGAAAATCCATCTTATAGGCTTATTATAGCATCAATGAATTTAACTATACAGATTTGTAATTATACAAAATTAATCACGCCTTGACTTAGTCAAAAATTCTAGTACCTACTACTTGTCATCTATGTTTAGTGATTGTCATGTACACTTCTAACTTACGCCTTGACTTAGTTAAATTTTTAACGTTATTTGTTATGTATGTTTTATGTTTGTTATATACACCTATGTGTAAGATTGTACATTTTTACAAATTATTTTTTATTGTACCTATTTATTGTACTATTTGACGTGTCAACGCACCACGGTGCATTTTATGACCAAAAAAAAGAAAAGAAAAAAGAAAGAAAAAAAATGTTTATAACAAAGGTCCAATTCCATAGTTCTTTAGCTTCAATAATAGCAGGTCTCTATTAATAGTTTCAAACGCACGACGAAAATGAAGAAAAACTACACCACCACTTGCTTTTTGTTTAATGCACTTTTCCAATTAGCTGATACTCTTTGCAGCTCACTTTCTAAATCCTGCCTGGTACTTAGTCAATAGTCAATAAGTCATTAAGGTTAGGTGGTTGGTTTTTATTCTGCTATCTACTTCATAAATTAACAATTTTCAGCGCCGCAGGCAGTATTAGCGTCGCAGACGAAGGAGCGGGATGCAGGGCGAGTCCCGCCGCATTTTCCCATAAAATAACACAAAATATTTCAATTTCTCAACTTACGTTCAGCGTGGCGGTTTATTATTGATTCGCACGTATATAATATTTAGATTTACGTATAAGTTAGCGTGTACCTAGACACAGCGAAGAATTAAAAAAAAACATATAATTAATATGAACTTACCTTTACGCCTTCAACCTCACAATATAAGTTACTCATTTATATTTTTATGCCATCAAGCTTACACAAATTCATCAAACATAAATAAAGCTGAAAACGGTCACACAGAAAGTGGATTCTTGGTTGAGTAAATGATTAAAGTAAATACAGGACACATTAATTATTTTAGTTTTAATGATCTCCTGATAATGCCAAAAGTGTTGGTGAAATGCATGTTAAGTATGAATAATATTCAAAGGGATTTCATAATGCTTGGTGTTTGTGGACACTATTTAAAAAATATTCAGGCAGAACCCTAATAAGGACCAATTTTACTTACCTTGCTGTAACATTCTGAACAGTGAAGCAACTTCCCTCTGTCAAGGTCTGCGTATGAGATTCGGTAGGCCCCCACATATAGAAGTTAAAAGCTTTATCAGAACTACTAACGTCAATCACAAGTAATTTTAAAATGGCCACCACATTCCTTTTGGCAAGGCTTAATTTTTCCGCATTTTCTTTCATCTTTGAGGTCAGTTCTTCTTGTTTCCTTATATATCGAGTATTTTGGTATTCTAATATGGCGTTTCGTTGCCATGCAGACAACTTTTGCTACACAAAAATTGTATAAGTTATTAACAGTTTTAAATAGGCCTGACTAACCAGAAAGCACCCTGCACATTTCTAAAATGGCTTTCTGTTTGATTGTTTAAGATTATCAGAATTTTTTCAAAAGTTACTTCTGAAAAAATTGAGTAAATAAGTAGTGAGTTTAACATAGGCGCTATAAATGAGCGGAACAAAAAATAAGAAGGAAATGACAAATATACATTCAGGTAAATAAAAAACTATATAATAATGAAAATTACGCAACGCACACAAAACTGACCATGTATATATCGAGAACTTTATCGAAAGAGCTGCGATATGTAATCACAATAGTAACAGCTGTGTTGTCGTCATAATACAACGGCAACATCGCTCTTAATTGATTAGCGCGCGGAATTCTCTATATGTAATGCACTTGCAAACATAAATGAAGTAGTGAATACGTTTTTATCATTGAATCCGAATCCACCACAGAATAACACTTCAACATACCACATACATTTGTTTCATACAAAGTGTATCCTTTGCATTTAACATTTCTTTCCAGTCGAAACATCGTTTTTCTTAACCAAGCCATGTCAATGACATTATACGATATCCCTCGCGAGTAGCCAGTGAAATGTATTTCAGCATATCATCGCAATTGCTTTGTTGATCTTTATTTTTGCTACAGCAGATCATGATTTAATTCCCGGCAATTGATTTTTTTATATAAAATGGCTTTATATTGTAATCGCGATTTATTTCCCGGTTCTTCACTTTCTGTTTCCGTTTTTTTGCCAAATTATGCATAAATACAAGGTTAGAATCGCCAAAAACAACAAAATCAACTGGTCAGAATAGTCCACACATATAATGGTATACAAAATCAAATTTTTTATCAGTAAATTGGGAAGTTACAAAGAATTTGACAGGAAGCCATTTTAGTTAGATAAGAAATGTGCAGGGTCTTTTCTACATTATTTAATGTTACCTGGAAACGATCGGGATCTTTACTGGCTTTCATAATTTCATACAGAGTTCTAGGACAACTGATGTCAGAAATATTGCTATATTCGTTTGCTAAATTACTATTTTGACTTGCTTGGGAATGGTCAAAGTCCTTCGTAACATTTTCCAGAATTTCTTCTAATTTTTCACGTCTCTCGTTTTCCCATTGTTGGGCTCTCATTTCCTCTGCCTTTTTATTCCTCCACACTACAAGTAAAGGAAACAAAAGAAATGAGAACATTTGAATTAAAATAAAACAAACAGGCAAAGTGGAGTCAGGTAAAGTCAGACGTCAGTATATTACCAGAAAATACTATTAATTATTTTTTCTACTCCTTTTTGTATATTTGCTGTTTTCTGTACACTCTACAGAATGGATAAGTAGGCAATTCCAGTTATCTGAACGGATATATTTCATATCCTATTGGTATTAGTTTTATTTAGTTTTGCCAAGTTCTCCCCACCTACACTCTAACCGTTCATTTAGGCATGATTACTGCTGTAGATAATCGCTTGCTTTTGCCTGGTACTTGCATACTGCCTATTTTATTACTTACTGTGGTGTTGTTTCTTACCGCTTACCGTTTCTTTTCCGCTTACTGTTTTTTTACCGATTTAATTTTTTTGTACTGCTCTCACCGTTTGCTTGCTTACCAACACTTGCTTCTAAATTAATAGTAGTAACTAGTAGTCGGTTAGCTTCTCACCACCTGGTTCCCCATACGTCACAAAATGGCGCCCGAGCAGCGACCCACCTAAATCAAATTAAACTAAAATGACATATCTTAAGTTTTTATTTTATTTATAATGCACTTCATATTTTGGTACTTGATCATTTTATTTTGCTGTTGTAAATTTTATTGTATGTTAATAAACTTTGCTATTTACCGACATCTGCCTTTGACTGTTGAATGTGAGTGAAAGTCTAATCTGCCGTCCAGACCCTTGGACATACCGTGTCTCTGCTGTAGCTATCCCAGCCCTACTGCAACAGGCTGCGTTAGGAGGCTCATCTGGGTCCTTTACCCGACGAAAAAAATAGTAAAGGTGGCGCTCGAGATAACCGAATTTAATTGAAATCAGCTCAGCGCTAAAGTGACGCGTTCGCTTGTTTATGTGCTAGGCAACCGGAAGAAAGAAAGTCACAAAACATTCTTACAAACCAGTCTTAGTCCACCCCTCATAATTGTGAAATTGCCCGCTGACATATGAGCTCTGCTTATCACAGATAAGTATAAACATACGTCTTTATAAACAATTACTTTGCTGGGTATATGCCACAATGCATATTGGATTATAAAAAAGACAATTCTGACATTATGTATGATGTAAGGCTATCAAAATAATGTTACTAACCTGTCCATTGAAACCAAAAACAAGTAAGGCAAAGGCACTTACCTGACTGGCCCTCCAGCCTTTCAAAATAGTTGAATGGGTAGACACGCACAACGAAAATTCTTACTGCACCTATCCTACCTCCTAATGGATGGATGCTGCATATCTGAATCGGAAATGGGCCTGGATTCCTTTGATAACCCAGTTTGGCATGCCAACTAGCTCGTCTAGTAGAGTTAAAATGGATTCTCAGGCAGGTTAAGTCAGTGGACTAAAAGAGAGCAAAGTTTATTTGATTATTGGCTACACCAAACAGTTTTTACTACAGGAATACCTCTAGCGGATAACATCCATCACAATTCAAAAGCTCAGCTCCGCAAATTACAAGTTTTGTTCCAATTTTAATTTTTCCATTCAGAACTTGATTGCACAGAGGTTCATCCAAGACTGTTCGTATACCATACCAGCCATCAGTTAGTTCTAATTCGTATGTGTTTGCAATAATCTAGAACAAAATGAAAATTTGTGTGCATAAACAAAACTCAGCACACCACAAAAATGAAACAACTAAGCTTTAAGAGACAAACCATGCGGGGAAAAGGAAGTTACAAAAATGTAGACACACAACTGCTTCCCCTTGTCTTATATCAGAGTTTAGTCTTAAATGTAGAAAATGATTGACAATGACGGTTGTGCGCCATTGTGGTCTGTAAATTGGATAGTCTTTTTATCTTGTATGTATAACCCAATTAGCACACATTGCTTTATAAGCCTTGTATGATTCCTAATATAGTTTTAAGAACACTTATTTAGCTATTTTAAGTGCAAAATGGGCATCGATTGCTACTTGGGCAGCACTCGGGAATCGCTGTTGCGAATTACATAAAATTTAAATACGTTATAGAGATACTAAAGACTTATAAGCAGCAATTCTTTGTGATTTTCACTCTGCAGTACCTGTATAACATATTTAAATTATATGTAATTCACAACAGCGGTTAGTTGCCAGTGAGTGTATAAACTCGAAAGCCTCTTTAATTACCTCTATTTTACTTTTAGTTAAGTCAATTTTATGGGGAAATCCCATTGCAGAGTGTACAAATAAATCGTAACATAAATATAAAATACACGTCACATATTTCCACACCACTTCCACACATATTCATCCATACACACTTACAACAAACTACAGACTAAAAACCTCTACAGGATGACTGTTATAAGGTCATCTCGTACATCTAAATCATATAATAATCGTACAAACTTTCATAAAATTCTCCCAATAAAATATATTGAAGATATTTTTGAATAAAAAATTGTGTTATTAATGGATAAACCTTGGCCTATATTATATTTAAAATATGTAAAGTATTCATATTTCATTTGATTACATTAACTAAAAATTTATTTGGAAATAATATATCTTTAACTGTAGTCCACTAAAGAAGTAGATAGAAAAACCACCATTACCTTTCTTATTCCCGAGACGCAGAGAACGATTCTTTTCTGAGGGGCGTCATCTTTCTCAAATATTCTTCTCAAAGCTGACCTTTCTGCTCTATCTATTTCACGGTCGTATCTAAAAGCAATATCTACATATACAGGGTGTCCCAGATTTAAACGGACATACTCTAGTGGAAGGTAGAGCACACTCAGCTGAGTTCAAAACACCCCTATACTTAACGTTGAATGTGAACCGTTTTTGTGATACGGGGTGTTTTATGGTTTTAGACCAAAACTTCAGTCTGACATATTTTTGAAATGACTGCACTATTTAGATAAAATTTGGTATACATATTACACTCTTTTAGGTTAATGAATAGCTTAAGTAATTTTGGAAAAATTCCAGGACCGACCTTCATTTTTTTAATATGGCTCTTAGGGTCTTTGACATCACACTGTATATAATTTTTTGGTAAATATCAGTAAACTTTTAAAGAAGACTAGAAGACGGCGATGACATTCCCCGCTTAACATGTTGTAGGTGGATTTTGGGTCACAGAAGAACAATATCCAGAGTTCTATTCACGGATGAAGCCCAATTCACACGTGACAGAATTAACAACTGTAGAAATCAACATGTTTGGGCAACCGAAAATCCAGATGCATTGATTCAGAAGCATTTCCAATACAGATTTATTTATTTATTTATTATTATACGGCAGAGCCATTTTCATTTTACAATTCAATAAATAGGAACATAATTAAAATAGTATAGAATAATGAATAAAATAAGACAAATAAAATTTTGTAAATACAATAAAATCAATATTATGCTACACCATGTCTTAGACAAGCTTTAATTACTTATACAAGATTTAACTTGGTTTTTAAATGTATATAGTGACGAGCCAAAGAGTTCTATATTTTTATGGAAAGAGTTTGCTGTGCGGAGTAATCTGCATATGGGCTCATTTTGACCATAATTTGTAACATGAAAAGGTACTTTAAAGAGTTCTGAATTTCTAGTTCTGCGGTCGTTTAAGTTGAAGCTGATCAACTGAAGTAACTCTGGACAGTTTATATTACAATTAATCAATTTATGCAAAAAGCATAAATCGAGTTGCACTCTTCTACACTCAAGTGATAGAAGGTTGAGTTCGTGTAAGATATCAATGTAGGAATATTCGCCTATTGGATGACCCATCTTGAATGCACATTGTCTAAGGAATCTAGATTGGACGTTCTCAATGGATTGTTTATCGACAACATATGCTGGATTCCACATCACACAGCCATATTCTAGCAGACTCCTTATCAGAGAAGAGTAGAGCAATTTATATATGTCAATAGAAAAAAAGGTAGAGTCCCTATTGATGCAACCTAACACTTTCAGTGCTTGTGCTGTGATATTTGATATATGAGGTTTGAATGTCATCCTTGAATCGAATATTACACCAAGATCTTTTATGGAATTTACCCTGTTTAAAGTAGCATTATTTAGATGGTAGTCGAATATTACAGGATTATTGCCTCTTGTGAAAGAAATTTGATTGCACTTGGCAGGGTTAAGTTTTAATAGATTGATGTCACACCAACGAACTAAATTATTGAGATCACTTTGCAAAAGAGAGGCATCGTAAGAGTTGTCAACGATTCTAAACAGCTTCAAATTGTCAGCAAACATTAAATAATTACTGTTAATAAGTTCCTCGCTAATATCATTAACAAATAGGTTAAATAATAATGGACCAATATGCGATCCTTGAGGAACGCCGGAAGTAACTTTAATAGAAGATGATACGGCTCCTGAACATCTGACAAACTGTGTTCGGTTATATAAATAACTATGAATCCATTCAAGCATCAGATTTAATATTAATGTGTAGTGAGGTATTTACAACAATCATCTAATAGGGCCCCACATTTTTGAAGAAAGGTTAACTGGTGAAATTTATTTAAACTTTCTTAGAGATATCTTGCCAGATTTATTAGAAGGCATCAATACTAGGGGTTTGTGGTTTCAGCACGATGGTGCCGGACCCCATATTTCTGTACCAGTCCAGGATCATCTGAATCAGCACTACACAACAGATGGATTGGTCGCGGAGGTCCGGTAAATTGGCCACCGAGGTCTCCTGATCTTACACCTTTAGATTACTTTTTATGGGGTCATCCCAAGTCAGAGGTGTAGAATGAAGAGATAAATACACGAGAACAGCTTCTAGAAAAAATAATTACTGTATGTGATAACATTAGAAATAACCCGGTGATTGATAGGTCAGTGAAAAACATATTAAAACGTTTTCGAAAATGTATTGACACTGGGAGCATTCATTTTAAAAACCTGTTATAGTTTTAATTATTTGCACCGTGTTTATTTTTTCAATTATTTAAAGTCCTAAATAAATCTATTTTGTCAAAATAAAATTGCAAACTTTTGTCTTTAATATTTTCAAGTTATTTTCAAAAGGTGTTTAATATTTTTTTAAACTGTGCGTGTTAATTCAAGCCTCTTCACTAACATTATTTTCCTTTCATGAAAGAAATGGAATGTGTCTTATTTTGGATGAAATTTAAACTAAAAAAAGCTTAGAAACACTGAATGTCAAAACAAAAACAAATAACAACCTCTTCTACGGGGTATTTAGCTAAAATTAATAAAATAATGATGTTAGCAACTGGATTGTGTTATTTGTAGAATGTCAAATTTGGTCTTTAAATACTTTTGAAAATTTATTGAAGAATAACCATAAACGTGCCATTAAATATTATGACATTATTTTATAAACTGGTCCATAGGCTTTTTAAAAGTTTACTGACATTTACCAAAAAATAATATACAGTGTGATGTTATTAACCCTAAGAGCCATATTAAAAAATTGGACGTCGGTCCTGAAATTTTTCCAAAATCACTTAAGCTATTCATTAACCTAAAAAAGTGTAACATGTATACCAAACTTTATCTAAATATGTGCAGTCATTTAAAAAATATGGCGGACTGAAGTCCTGGTTAAACATCATGAAACACAACAAACGGTTCACATTCAACGGTAAGTATAGGGGTGTTTTGAACTCATCTGAGTGTGCTCTACCTTCCACTAGAGTATGTTCGTTTAAATCTGGGACACCCTATATACGGAAGAAATATTTGAATCTATTCTTAATATAATAATAGGTACCGAATAAACTCTACGGCATACCTATATTTCAACTGTTGTATGACGTTTTCGATACAAAAGCATCCATTTAATTGTATAGGAAACATTCTCTCATAACTGGCTAATTTCCAAATAATCCACTTATAATGGTTCTTCAACCAGCCGTTAGGGATCAGTCTGGGTTCCACGCCTGGCATAGCATTAAAAGCATTTTCTATTTCAGATACACCAATAATATCCTTGGAATTTGGGACTATAACCGCTCCATCTTTGGTCGTTACCGAGTCACAGAATTGTCTGAAAAAACACACTTGTTAAAATTCTCTGTATCACAGTAGAATGTGGTCTAATTCCAGAAATTTTGTATATGTTAAAAATACAATTATAAAAGAAAATTTTTTAATAATAATAAATAGAGAGAGAATTCATGTTTTGGTTTTCTCCTTACACAAAATGCAACGAATACAAACATTCTTGTTCATTGAGAACAGAACGAAAATCTCTTAAGAACGAAGATACAGAGAAGAAACCAAGAACGAAATGCATTGATGATGAAAAAGCAGAAAGAGAAATAGAAAAGATGGTATGGGTCCATCGGAAGAACTTACGAATAGGTCTCTGATAATTATCATCAGTGTTGAAGATTTATTGATATATGAGAAAAAAGCAAAGTCACTTAGAGAAAAAACAGTGGTTCATAGAAGAGCCATATACAGTAGAGCTTGAGTCATAGTCTCTACTCACTGGAGCGTTAGGCAAAAAAAAAAAAAAAAAAAATTGGTGACTGTTTTATTATTATACTTTGAGTTTTAAATTGAACAAAAATAAAACTCAAAGTTTAGTTATAAGTACTGACTCGACTATTAATAAGGGTAATAGCGTTAAGTTATTAGGTATAACTATCGATGACTGTTTGAAATGGGATGTGCATATTGACCAGTTATGCAAAAAATTATCTAGCACAATCTTTGTCATCAGAAGATTGAGTAAACTTATAAATAGAGACACTCTACTAGCAGTATAGTATGGCTTATTTCATTCACACTTAAACTACGGAGTGATATTCTGGGGTAACTCTAGTCATTCACAGAGTTTTCATACTTCAAAAAAGAATTCTTGGTGACGTTCCTTACCTTGAGCACTGTAAGCCATTGTTCATTAAATTAAAAATAATGTCACTGCCAAACCTGTACATTTACAATAGCTTACTAGAAATACATAGTAAAAAAAGTCAACTGCAGACATACTCCGATGTGCATTCTCATAATACTAGGTATAAAGATAATATATATATTCCTAAGTATAGGCTGTCCAAATCCAAGAGCAATTCTCTGGACGTCAATTTATACAATAAATTACCTAGTGACTGGAAATTATTAAATAATATGAATTTTAAAACTAAAATTAAGTCTCTTTTATTGAGAAACTTTCTATTTCGTGGATGAATATCTTAATGCGAATGTAATGTGATGTTTTTAAACTATCGATATGCATTAATCGTGCTGTACTGAGCTGTGCACATTCATGTGTACATGAACTTTAGTTGTATTGTTTTATTATGTTTGTATCATGTTATTTGTTTTATTCTACCTGTATATATTTCTGTTATATGTTTTATATTTATACTTTTATATCTTTATAATATTAGGTACCTGTACTAAGCTGTGACTTGCCACAAATGTATTAAATATGTATAGTGGTCAAATAGAGATCTATCTATCTACATATCTATCATATGTATTAAGGTAAAATTTTAGAGAAAGGGTTCCGCTAAAAAGACTCTTGAACTTTGGGTTCCGGTTACAGGAAAGTCAAAACAAGCATTTTTCTATTCAACACTCCAGCAACTATTCCATAAATACTATCAACTCAAACTCTTGTTTAGTTGGCTCTACTATGAAAATTAACTGTTAGTCCATTTTGCTGGATAAAGATTGATTTAACGAAAAATTCATACAGAATCATATCAAACCAACTCATCGACACTGATAAAATTGGTATATAACTTTTGAATAGACGAAGTTTAGTTTTCGACCTATTACAGGCCGACTGGAAAATTCACTATTCATTCATTTTGCTCAATAATGGTTGATTTTACGCTAAATTCATATAGGACCATTTCGAACCGTCTTGTCGAGACAGAAAACTTTGATAGATAACTCTTTCCGAACAGCCGAAGTTTAGGTTTTAACCCACTACGAGCTCTACTATGAAAATTAACTGTTGGTCCATTTTGCTGGATAATGATTGATTTTATGAAAAATTCATACAGAATCATATCAAACCAACTCGTCGAGACTGATAAAATTGATATATAACTTTTGAATAGACGAAATTCAGTTTTCGACCCATTACAGGCCGACTTGAAAATTCCTATTCATCCATTTTGCTCGATAACGGTTGATTTTATGCTAAATTCATATAGGACCATTTTGAACCGTTTCATCAAGACGGATAACTTTGGAAATAAATTCGAAATGGCCATGAAAATCCGCAAAATTATCCTAGTTAGTTTACAAATGAAAAAACAAGAACAATACATTCAAATAAAATTTAGGTCATATACTATAGGCAGGCACTTATTGAACAATATTCGCTTACTTGAAATGTACTTTGCCAGCATTCTGAGGAGTAACATGATAAAAATCATTATCGGCATGTACACCTTCTGGTATTTCATCAAACACAAGGGAACTAAGAGAAACTTTAGGCTTGGTACATTTGGATTGATATAAAATTCCTTTTCGGGGCCTGAAACAAAAATATGATTATGTAAAAACCAATGATCAACTTTTGTTATATTCTAGGGCAGGCGCGTGCTTGCCCACCGGGCACTTCCCGGTAGGCCCCTGGCCAGTGGGCCCCTCTGCGGACTCGACCCTATGAAATCAATTATATCAAGAAGATATTTTTTTACCTGAAATTCACTTCGTTTAAGATCATTTAACCTTGAAAAATTTAAAAATTTCGCCTGTGCCGCATTTACATTTAAGCCCCCCCCCCCCCCCCAGATCTTATATGCCCGGACCCACTATAGGGTCCCAGCACGCGCCTGTTCTAGTGAAGGAAAAAAATGTATTTCTTCTTACTG
Source organism: Stenurella melanura (assembly GCA_963583905.1). NCBI lineage: Eukaryota > Metazoa > Arthropoda > Insecta > Coleoptera > Cerambycidae > Stenurella > Stenurella melanura. The sequence goes on from OY757309.1 coordinate 258,089,666, forward strand.
CCTTATTTAGCTTTCATAATTTTTCTTAAGACATTAAGAGACTTTTAAACCTTTCCATTGTTTTTCAATGAACAACATATGCAAATAATAAACTCTACCTTTTATCTAACTTCTCTTCTTTGAGACTCTCTAAAGTCTTTTGCCTTTCCACCACGGTCTTTAACCTTTCTTTTAACTCCTTGCGTTCAGCTTCTAATTCATTTAACCTGTCAAAAATACTGCCCTTAGCAGGGGATGCAAACAATATTTCGGAGTTAGGAACAGGAACAAAATCAATCTTCTTATCTTCGGTAACATTCGATTTAATAGGTGTAATAACAGCAGAATCAATGAAACTACTAAAATTATTCGAAGACCGGAGCAAATCATTTTTCACTGGTGTAGAACAAAAATTCTGCTTAACAGGAGTGGAGGTATATGTTGTACTTGGCCTTGGTCTTATCGGAGACTTGCTGCAAAATTCCTCTTCAAATAGTAACTTGGCTTTATTTAATTTACTCTCTGGTATTTGTATCAGCTTACAAGATGCTATGCCCAATCTTCTCTTAGGTTTTGTACTTAAATCAGCAACTGCAGATCCTCTTAAGCCACTAGTTTTAATGGGTGTTACCACTTCTGCTCCTTTCCTTTTTAGTTCAATATCACTGATATTTTTTTGGGCTCTCTTTAGGTTCTCATCAAATGTCTTTAATTTGCTTTCGCCAGCAACTTTCTTAAACCCAGGCGTTACTAAGTCCCCTCTTTTCTCCTCAAGTTCGATATCATTGAAGATGTTTTGGGCTTGCCTTAGTGCTGCCTCAGATATTTTTAACTTGCTCCCACCAGCTGTTTGAAACCCAGGCGTTACTGCTTCTGCTCGTTTTTCTCCAAGTTCAATATCACTGTTATCTTTTTGGGCTCTCCTTAGGGTCTCATCAAATATTTTTAATTTGTTTTTGCTAGCAGCTACTATATTTGCTCTTTTTTCTTCAAGTTCACCATTGAAAAAATTTTGAGCTTTCCTTGGAGTTTTCTCAGATATTTTCAAATTGCTTCCACTAGCAGTTCGAAAATCAGGCGTTAATTCTCCTGCTCCTTTCCGTTCAAGTCCAATATCATTAAGATTTTTTTGAGCCCCGCTTAGAACCTCCTCTGATATTTTCAACTTATCTCCACCAGCCTTTTGAAACTCAGGCATTACTGTGTCTGCTTCTTTTTCAATATCTTTAAACATTTTTTGGGCTTTCCTTAGTGCTACTTTAGATATTTTTAACTTGTTTCCACTAGCTGTTTGAAATCCAGGTGTTACCATTTCCGCTCTTGTATCTTTAAATTTAGTATCGAGATTTTTTTGGGCTCTCCTTTGAGCCTCATCAGATAACTGCAACTTATCTCTGCCAGCTAACTGAAACCCAGGTGTGCTGGGAAAGTCTGAATCAACTGTAAGTTTGTCAGTATCAGACGATTTTCGATTAACGTAATCGAAACTATGTCTTATCATTCGTACAGGAGAATCATCAGGATTCATGAAGGTTTGAGATGCACTAGAAGAATGATTTGCATAATTCACTGTTTTCTCCTCTACCTTCGCTTCTTCCATTTTCCCAGTCTCCCTGAATAACATTTGATTGCTATTACTGGTGAGTTCTGTGGCACTCCTCGATGAATCAACTTTGTTTATATTTTCCTTAAAAGCATCTATTTCTATATTATCGAAAATATTTCTTGCCTTTCTTAGAAAATGATTGGAAATTTTTATTGGCTTGCCTGAAGCACTAGAAAACCCCCCAAGGGAAATATTCTTGTATGTACCATCTACCATAGGATTTTTCTCTAACAACTTATCATTTTGGCAAAAATTTAAATCTATATCATCTAAAATAGTTCTTGCTTCAGTCGTGGCACTTTCCGAAATATTTATTGATTTCTTAAACACGCTAGAAAACTCTCCACAATGTGCGTCTTTCGCAGCCTCTGTACCAGTTCCTTTGCTTTGGGCAGTCGGTATCCTATTACTTCCATGTGATACATATCCAAACGTTCCACAATGTCTCTTCTCTGGTGGTAAAGGTAAATCCATAATGTGCTTTTTCAAATTTGCTCGAACTTCTTCCCTTTTAAAAGCTTTGTCGAGTGTGCTATTATTGGAAAATATACTCTTTGCATTATGATTTCTATTAATTTGTTCAATGCCTTGATAAATATTAGTTAATTGTACAAACAAGTCATGCGACTCTGCTGCTTCTTTCGAATTAAATCCCTTAAAACCATCATCGCACTTGCTTGGAATAATCTCATCATTGCAACCAACAGCACTTAAAGCATCGTCCATAGCACATAGCATTTGCGTGTTACTGATTCCTGATTCACAGATTTCCTGCGTTAAAGACACTTCACTTTGTATATTACTGTTATCCTTGTTTGTAGAGAGCTGTCCTGCTTCGGCACATAAAGGGTTAGTATATTTTCTAGCTCCCACATTTGATCTAGTAGATTTATTGCAATGTTGAAAATCACCGACAATCTTAGTCTGTACAGTATTTAAGGCATTATTGGTTAATTTTGTAGCATTTAAAATGCTCTCACTTAAAACAGGCTTTATAGCATCAAAATTATTTTGTTTAATATAGATCTTCGATTTGCTTTTAGTTAAAAAGGCATATTTTTTATTTCTGTCTGTATCACAATTTTGACTAGGATTTATTATGTCCTCAAATAACTTTGAATGCCTTTCAATATCAGTATCTGATACTTCTATAGTTTTCCCTGTAGCCGTCTGGAAGCCAGAGCATTTTGGCAGATCAATTTGCCTACAGTCACTAAATTTTGTAACACTTTCAACTTCATTTTCACCTTCCACCTCGCTCTCCACAGTATCCATATAATTTCCACCTGCATGATTGCTTTTAACTTTTTTACTCTTATTTGGTGCAGGAGAAATAGGTTTTTTAAAACGAAAGTCGCCATTTCTACCACCCTTTACCACAATTTTGTAAACATTCTTTCTATAAGTTTCAATATCCTCAAGTTTCTCTATTCGTTTTATTAGGCTTTCGGCCTGACTTAAAAAACCATCTTCGAGAAATTCTTGAATGCATACATCAGTATTACTAACGGTAGAATTTGTTTTCTGTCTATCATTTTCTGCAAATCTGTCTGTAAGTTTGACTCTACTTTTATTACGTCTTGACCGATGTCCCATTAAAAATTTTCTGTTAACAGTGCTACTACTAAGGACTGGAGACAACGGTCTTTCTTTAAGATCCGGTAAGGTCTCACAATTTTTCGATAATGTATCTTCAACCTCGGAAACATTTTGTACATCTTTATTTAAGAAATTTTTAGAATTACACGCCATTTTATTACATTCAGTTTAAATTCTACCGAATGTGTAGAGAAACAACACTTTTATCATAATTTACACTTTTAAGCAGAATGCCAAAATGACAACAAACAAACATGAAATAGATTAGAAATGTCAAACTTTTAAACCTAACCTAGAATGGCTAGAATGGGCATTAGTCGCTTTTCTTTTCACCAACTTGATCTAACCAGGTTTGCCAGTTGCCATTCAACTTAATTGCTAGCTAGCATTGAGGTTCTGACCAAATCCAAAGAATGTCGGCTTTCTTTATAAACTCCTAAGAGTCCTAAGACTTGCCAAGATGCGTTAAATCGCTCTCAGAGTTAATAGTTTTTTAGTATGAACGTAACAGATTCCATTAATACAATCGGGGATATGCGACTAATATCTGAATTGTATTTTATCGTATGTAAGTAAATATTAGGTGAAACCCAGTAAAAGTTGAGCGTGCAATCGAACAGAAAAAATATATGTTGTTTACACAAAACTTAGTTTTTGAATTACTTATTCTTTAAAGTCAACTTCCTGTCAAATATTGCTGTCGTTCGTAAAAGCGTATCCCATTTCTTCGTTTTATAGACAGACCGACAGACACCAGTCCGACTTATATTTGTAGTCTACATAGTCTGAAACGTGGAAATACAAAGAACTTTCAGAGAAGGTAGTGAAAGCAATTTTACCACAAGAAGTGTTTAGGTCATCTTTTGCATATCTTACTTATGTTAACTAACAAACGTAAACTCGGTGCATAAAGTTGGGTAAGCTAGGATTAGTGATAAAAGGAAAGCACTTATTCGATTTGAATGTGTGCCCCTGAATGTAGAGGACCGCTTGTACTCTTTTCTGACTTGCGCAGTCAGCTTAATCATTGGCGCGTTTCAAAAAGCTTTCAAAGAATCAAAAGAAGTTAGTGGTGCGGACGTAGCCGGCATGTAAAAGTCGAAGTAGTAGGAATTAGGGGTCTTTCATGACATTTCGACGTGTTATTTTGTGCAAGCTGCGATATGTGCTATTCGTAGTTAATTTAAAACAAACGTTTTGATTGAACGACTGGTAGATTTCTATGAATGTGTTTTCGTTTGATAAGTGAATAAAAACAACAGAATGAGTGATCAAGTACCATTTGATTTAGGTGGCGAATTCGAAGACAGAAATTATAAAAGTTGTTTTGCTCGTTCAGTGGCTGTTAATTCACAATTTAAACAGACGAAATCACTGGATTTCAAGCAGCTGCAACAAGAGAATGACCAGTACGGGGAGGTTTTGAAGAAACCATGTGTTGTCAACCGGCCTTTTACCCTGGAATCACAAGACGTCATCAGATTGAGAAAGGTCAGTTTCAAGATTTACCCTAGTTCTTATTAACAATAGAAAGAAATTCTTTACATGTGGACCAAACAGTCTTCCTGTCCGTTGCCGATACAGGATGATAACCAGAGAATGTTATTGCTGCATACATAATATTGCTTGCGCATATTCATAAATGTATATATTTTATTTTGAATGCATATAACAAATGAGACGAGGCATAAATAAATATGTGAATATATATATAAGTGGTATACTTAAACACTATTTGCTGAAAAAAAAAACTATTAAAAAGGTAATAATTCCCTCAAAATACACTCCTGTCAATTAATTTTCACGAGCGTCTCTTTATATTTAATTATGATTTTATACGTTTGAAAGGGTTTTACTGGAAATACGAGATGTTTTAAATTAGAACACTGGAACCTAAATTTTCATATTTAAGTGACACCGTGTCACCTAGAAATAGAATTCTTAAAATAGAGCCCAATTAGGTGAAAAAACTGATGGAAAGGCGGCTTGTCGGATTTAGTACAAAAAGAAGTAGGTATCTTAGGAATTTAGGTATTTATTATTTATAGGAGACTGCACTAGGAATGCGTTTCGGAGCTACTATGTTAGAGTCGATGATTAATGATTACAGACGCGTGAAAAGATAGATTTTTTTAAGGTAGGTACCATTATAAACTATAAAAGTAGGTGGTACTTTGTATTAGAAAAATAATTAATAATTACAACTTAAATTAAGGCGGCCATTCTCTAGAAAGAGACATCCAATAGGGAGATATTTACTATTTTTGGCCATAACTTTTATTTCTTATTACTACATTTAAAAAACTATAAGACTACCTCCCTAAGTAGAATATTACTATGAATTTTCACTCAATAATTTCAGTGGTTTGCAAAATAGTTAGATTTAAATTTAAAAATTATGCTAATCTTTCTATCTCCTGGTTTTAAATTAAACTGTATTGCAAACCACTGAAATTATTTAGTGAAAATTCATAGTAATAGTCTTATTATGGTTCTGCTTAGTTATAGTTTTTTTAAATATATGTACTAAGAAAAAAAATCCATAATAAATATTTCCCCTGTCGGATGTCTCTTTCTAGGGAATGGCCACTTTAATGAAAATTACCTATATTTCGATAGTCCAACAGAAGTCGTACATTTGTGAAGTTGTACCCAGGTACTTATTTGTACAATTATTATTAGACCATATACAGGGTGTTTCAAAGTTAAAGGTACATACGTTACTTGTGGATAGAGGGCACTTTGGTGGTTCCAATTTACCCGGCATTAATGCATTCATCGTCCTTCCTTACTGAGATATAGGATGTTTTATTGATTTTGGCAAAATCTTTCTTTGATGCTTGTTTGAAATAAGTACCGTCCTAATATCAAATCTATCACCAATGCGGCGCGACTTTTCGGATAATCCGCATACATAAGGAATTAACGCTGTGTAACGTGTAAGCAACACTTTAAGATCTATTCTGACAAAGACGAAACCGACAAACCACGAGCAAAATTCAAAAAACTGCATTTATAGTATTCCGTGTGAGTGCAACAAACAATATGTGGGTGAGTCATCCAGACCTTTTAGTGTAAGATTGGGCGGACATCAAAATTATATCAGAAAAAATGAAATTCAGAGGTCCAAGATCTGCGAACACGCGTGGGAGAACGGACATAGAATAAACTGGGACTCGGCAAAAATTTTAACAAAAGAGGCAGATAGCAAAAAAAGAAAAATGAAAGAATCCGCGATAATATTATTGAATGAGGATAATTGCGTGTCGAATTGTTCCGTAGATGTCTGTACAACTTGGCTGCCAATGTTAAAAGAAGAACTTCACAAACTTAACATTGTATACAAACTAAAAAACTGTTAACTATATCAACAGTTCTATGTAAATAGTAAGTATCTATGGATATTGAATATAACAAACATTCTTAGAGCTGTGTATTTGTCATACACAGCAAAAAAGATTTTTCAAAAAAAGCCTTGAAAAAGGAAACAGATTAGATTTCCGAAACGTCGGCGAAATATTTAATTTCAAGTTTTTATACTTATTTGTGTTGTTTATTTAAAAAAAAAACAACCTTTAACTGATCCTTCGACGTAAACGTCACAGGCGTAGAGGTTTTTTTACCAGTAACACACTGGTTAATTGTGATATATTTTGTAGATTCCCCTAGCACCGCTTAAAAAGAAAACATACATGTGGCAGGAAATCCCAAAGAATTGAAGAAGGAAAAAAATTAAGATAATGCCACAAATAACATTTAGACGGTACTTTTCCTTGCTCTGGTAGTAATATTTCTAATTGCACGTTTAATCATATCTGGATTATTTCTAACTTCATAAAATGGATAATAATAATTATTTTGTCATTATTGTTCAAAAGTCATCAAATCTTTTTGCGGCATGCCGCCAGGGCTGTCGAGAGAAAATCGGGGCCCGGGGGGTAGTAAATATACGACTCCCACCAATCCTCAAAATAAATTTCGAAGAGCAATAAAAAAAGCGAGGGGGGGGGGAAATTCCCAAGAATTGAATATTTTCCTCGGTCGACATTTTGAAGAGCGGGGGTGACATTCCTTAAAATTAAATATTTATCTCGATAACTATTTTGACAAGCAGCGGGTAATACTCCTCAAAATATCTATCTAGATCGATATTTTGAAGAGCGGGGAGTGATATTCATATTCATTAAGTTTCAATATTTATCTCGGTCGAAATTTTAAAAGGTGGGAGGTAATATTCCGTAGGAATAAATTTCTTATTTATCTCATTATAGATTGATACGAATTATTCGGAACGCGTTATTATTATTAAACATTTATAGGTGTACCTCTCTCGCTTTACCTAATGCAAATGCTAATCTTCAACTTCTGGTAAAACCCGGGCCCCCTCAAAACCACCGGGCCCCCTTAAAAAGCGCCGGGCCCGGGGGGAAACACCCCCCCCCCCTCTCGGCAGGCCTGCATGCCGCCCTAAAGAATTTGCCGCTCTAGACAACTGCCTACATTGCCTATTGGGAAATCCGGCACTGACTATCTAAGTAGGACCATACTAAGACTATTACTATGAATTTTCACTCAATAATTTGAGTGGTTTGCAAAATAGTTTAATTTAAAACTACGAATAGGAAGATTAGCATAATTTTTAAATTTAAATCTAACTGTTTTGCAAACCACTGAAATTATTGAGTTAAGTAGTCTTATAGTTTGTTTAAATTTACGTACTAAGAAAAAAAAAGTTATGGCCAAAAATAATAAATAATTCCCTATCGGATGTCTCTTTCTAGGGAATGGCTACCTTAAATTTAATTTTAAAAACATGCAACAAGTCATTCTGGATAAACCGTCACCTACCAAAAAATTGCTTAGAGCCTTTTTTCATAAAATTTCCTTTCACTTTGCTCTATAAATAAAACGATATGTTTTATACATACTGAGATTAATTAAAGAACGGCATTGGATACATAAATTACCGCAATATATAATAATAATAATAACACGTCTTTATTATTTTCCATCTAAAAATAAAATTAATTATTGATGATATAGAACAAATTATGAAAAATAAATGGCGAAGTTAGCGGTCACAAATTCACAAGTAATCATGATCACTTTTCAGTTTTAAAACAAAATGTTTTAAACAAATGTTTTTTAAGTGTTTTAAACACAGTAACCTGTTTTAAACGTGATTTTTTTCAATGCGTTTGTTCAGTGTGTTTGATGGACAATTTTTGGAACATCGTTGTATTTGATAAGGTAAAAAAAAATAATAAAATAAAAAAATATGAACTTTTATGTAATGCAATAAAACCAGTTATAATAACATAGTAGTATAAGTACAACGAACGAAACATATTACTATTATATAGAAGATATACCTGTTATTATTATATTATATTTTCTTAAGTGTTAATTTTAAAACAATTAATAGCACAAGTACACACATAAAAAGTCGAGTGCGGGAAGGTAGACCTATGTATTCCCATGTATTTTGACCTGCTGAACACGAATCCGATGTCCGTTTTGCCCGATTGGCTCTTGTATTTTTCCTAACCTCAAAAAAAAACACCGTAAGAATGCCCGTGAAAATGAAAGTGTAGCTAAAAATCTGAAAAAATTCAGAGGTACGTAGAATGGCGAGAGAAATCGAATGGTGTAAACTAGAATTCTATAGCTTTTTTGGTTTCCGATATAGAGCCTCGACAAGTGCGAAAAAAAAACAAATTTTTCCGGTGAATCTGAGCTGCTCTATCTCGAAAAAGAAGGACCGCATGGATGTCTGGTTTGCGCCATTCTATGTACCCTTCAATTTTTTCAGATTTTTAGCTACATTTCCATTTTTTTTGGGCATTCTTACGGTGTTTTTTGAGGTTAAGAAGAATGCAGGAGCCAATCGGACAAAGCGGACATCGGATTCGTGTTCAGCAGGCCAGAATTCATGGGAATACTTAGGTCTGCCTTCTTCCACTCGACTTTTTTTTATGTGCCTGTGTAGTCAATAACTAATCATCAAACAATTATTGCACTACTGCACAACTTGACGTATTTATTACACCGAATTGGCCGAGCCGTTGTCAAATATCGTCCTCGTCTTGTTATGATGCAACATGGGCATGGCTTATAGAATAAACAATGTATTGGGTCGACGGGCCCGTATAAATTTAAGTTTAAAAACATATTTTTTATTGTTTAAAACATGTTTTTTTTTCAACAATTAAAAATCCATGACTAAAACACATTGAATTGTTTTAAATTTAAAAAAACGTGTTTTTTGATTAAAATAAAAAAAACACAATTTTTGCCAACCCTGTCACTTTTCAGTATACTTATACTGTACAGAATCGGTCCCTTACTTTTGTATCTTGTAGATACATAAGGAAGATGAAATCTGTATATTTCGAACAGAACAGACAATAATTGACATTAATAATTTCAACATAATTACAACAACCAAAAAAAAGTGAAGACAAGAATACGATTTACATAGGTATATTTTTAAACTAATTTTCTATGCGAAGGGCTACAAGACCTGTATATTGTGTTCGAACAAATATGACTTATAGACCAGTGATTTTAATTTATAAAAGTGTCGTTGCTCTTAGCACGGCGATTTTTTTGCAAAATAGTACAAAATTAGCCACATTACCTACGGGAATAATACTCTTGATGTAATTCACCCGCCGCTAAATTTGTTATTGTAAAATTACCGCAAAATTCATAATGAGCTTGTTCCACTATATTGTTTTTATATGGTACTCGACATTCTTATTATGCACTTAAAATTTTATTTTATTAACTTTTTCCGTTCTTGAGATATAAGCGCTGAAATTAGTAATAGTTGCAGAAACAGTGCGCCTGTTTGTGACGTCACTATACGCAACTTTGAACTCGGTAATCTACCGCGACCACTAACAGCCGTTCAGTAGTAAGTAAATACGTGGAGTTGGAGGTCGTTTTAGGTGTCTACGGAAAGAGAAAGAGTGGCGTCTTGTTCTTACATCAAAGTGAAGGGGCAAAACGGGAAATCTGGCTTGTCACGGGCGAACGAAACATGGCTTTTCTATTAAAAATTGAAAAACATAGAATTTTCAACAATTCACAACTGATTTAATACGTGGAATGGCAGTCCGTTCTAGGTCTCTATGGAAAAACAAGATAGGCTCTTTCTGCTGATACCAGATTGTATAGGGAAATTTGGAAATTCGACTCTACAAGACCGAGCAAATAATGCCTTCTTTAGAAGTATTAAAACGTAACCTAAAAAATCAAAAACATCAAATCTTTAAACGCTCATATATAAGTTAATACTTATAGTGGTGGATCGATATTGGTCTCTAATTAAAAAAGAAGATTGGCATTTTATCGACATCGTAAGCGTCACAGTGGAAATCGGATTTTCGGCTTGGTCTGTGGGAAAGAAAAATGGCTATATTCTTAAAAATTTAAAGTTTTGCCGTCATATTTTGACATTTGGTAATATTTCCCCAAATCATATATTCCCCTACAATCCCTCGACTGCCTGTTAATTACTCAAAAACTATTCAAAAGAACGCCTCAGAATTTATTCTAAACAATGTAGAATTAATTCCCGAATTGAATGACATCGGCCGCTTCTCGAAAAACCGCTCCCACGAAAAGCCTTTGATAGATCCGATCCGCAATTTTGGAGGGGCGCAGATCAACACGATAAGTATATAGATAATGACAACTAAACAGCATCGAGTCGGCTGAGATCGCCGAGTCTATGCGTATAGTGACGTAGCGCCTGGCCACGCCCCGTTTTCGGGAGGTGGAGGTTTGTAATTGTTTTTAAGACACTAAACGTACGAATAAAGTTCTGATTCTTTGCAGATCCATTATTTTATACTTGCACTTTCGATTTATGAAATAAAAAAAGTGCTGAACAAGCCCATTGTTTATAAACTTTTTTCTTTATAACATCCGTTCTAATCGTCCGATTTGAGCTTTCCAACGCCGATTTTACTCGGGAATGCATGTACTTCTAAGGGAAATTTGTGTTATCTAATTTTTTAATTAAAATATCTTGAATAAACTTCGCTGAATATGAGATCTGCTAACACATGTTTTGTGATCTCTTCCTAAGCGAAATTCTTAGATTTCATAGATTACTAAGAGTTCATAACTTCAGTTCGATTTCTATTTTATTTTCCCAGATTCTCAATAACATTTTTGTTTTACTCTTTTTTGTATAAACCACAGTATACTTTTGATTTAAAGAATCATTTTTAATCATTCATATCCGGCTCAGTATTTTGAATATGTAGGTATCTGTTACCTATTAAATTTCAAATATTTTGTATGAATTATCCCAAACCCTGCATATATTAAAAACTATTTTTCGTAATATAACAACTAGATCATTTACAAAATGCAAGGCCGAAAGTATCGATTTTATCAAATTGTGAAATCAAAATCTCCTTAGAAGTTTCAAGTTACAAATGGGGCTAGGTATAACTTGATATTTTGTTTACCGCATCACTACTTCTCACATACCTATTGTTTAAATTGGTATAAACATTTTTATATAGTGGTAAAATGGCACTAAGTATGTCCTTATTAGAGCAGGGCTGCTGTATGATGGGTATATGAGTACCGAATACGTTTTTGACGCAGAATTAGTTCAGGAGACACTACCGCAATTATGAAAATCCATGTTACCAGACGGTAACCTGGTCTGTTATTGTTTAAAACAATTTTGTTTATAACAAAAGGAAATATTGCATTTTTTCAATGAAACAAAATTTTTTAAATATTTTTTTACCTATTTCCCACAAGAACAAGAAGAACAAGAAAGGGCTTAAGATCCTATTTTAGAAATAGATATTTATAGAAAATCCACTTTTACTGACACACTCATACATGCAAATGGTAATCAATCCTGGAAGATAAAAATGTCAGCTTTTCATAGTTCTGTCCTAGTAGAGTGCAAATTAATTCCTATCTTTCCCCCCGTTGGCACTTTTAGAGTAAAATATGTGACCTTACCAGATATGTTACTTATGCCCTGTAGATTATGAATCCACTTGTCGTCAAAAAATCGTCACGAATATAAGGGCACAAATCAAAATTTTCTAACTAAGCACACCACGCGATAGAGTCAATCATGAAGCGTATTTTATCCAAAAATCATTAAATTCTCTGTAGAATTTCTATTTTTAAAATAAATAAGAAAACGAACTTTTGCATAGGCTTATATGGCAGTAAAAATCAAAAATCCTCATTTTCTCTGTTCGACTACGGCTGAAAATTAATTATTTTTCGTCTACTTTTCCATTCCCACGACGATATCTCCCAAACTATTATATTTATCAAAAAAATATATTCTTTATAAAATATTTGCCATATATTTCAGATTACAATGGTTTTTAAATCAGATTTTTTGAGAATTTAATAACCAAAATATTTAATAATGTGTAGCGTGATATCAATTTTCGAAGCTTATCAGCGGCATGCGTTCGTTGCAAATTCTCGCTCTCCCACTCTTTAAAACTGTTTCAACACACCCCACTTCGCACCCGCTCTGGCCTACCGTTAGTTAGATTGGCGCATAGTAGCTCTCGTGGTTCATATTAATGAAATTTATATTTTGAAAATGATTACTATGTAATGAATAATATAAGTAGGTATATTTGTTTAATTAATAATTAATTCAGTGTTATTTCGCCTTACATAAAATTTTTGTGTAATGTATTAACACGTTATAAGAAACTCGGCAGTTCGATGTTAGCAAGATACTTTCAGCTGGTATGTATTTTTTTAACAGAATTTTCTACCATATAGGTAACTGAAGAAGAAATGAAAATGGAAAGTACTACTGATAGCGCAAGTTCGGAAAGTGAGATTGAGACAAAAATAAAATTTAAAGAAATACAGATTCGTAAAATATTATGCTTAAATTGTATGAAACCGGGCCCTGTAAACAAAGGTTTTGATAAATCGTTTGCAATATTTATTGATTGTTTAAAACTCCGTGAAAAAATAAGTAACCAAAGAGAAGATGATGTATATTCTAGAACTATGAGATTTCGAAAAACAAATCATTTTGGCTGTTTGGTTTGGCACCGAAATTGCTGTTTTAGTTTTACTGGCAAAGGAAATATGGAACATTGAAGGAGAAAAATGGAGAAAGAGAAAAAAATTAAAAACAGTTCAGATGGATGGAGTGCATGTCCAATAACTTCTTCAGGCGTGTCCTTGCGTAAAATGAATTTTTTTTCAATAAAATAGCTTTCTCAAGTAATGACTAGGAACACAGAAAGAAAAACAAGACTATTAGCCCACCAAAATCCCATAATTTTCTAAAGAATTTGTGCTAACGATTTAAATGCTATAGAAGCTAAATATCATGTTTAATATATTTCTAAAGTCACAATAGAAAATGCAAAGTTTCATGCCTCGTTTTCTGAATTATATTTTTCGTTTCTCTTTGTAGATTTAACAATTTTGACTCCTTTGCCTGTAAATGTATTTATAAGTAGTCTACTGATCTCTCTTTTAGACCTGTATCTATCCGTTCTAGATACTTCTCATCATAAATTGACGACGTACCATACCCTTTTTGCTTTAAAAACCGTTTCTCATGTAAGCGACAGCAATAACACCAATAAATTATTATTATTATTATTATTAATTTTACATATTTTAGTAGAACTCCGTTCGTTGTCTGTCCGTTTTCCACTTTTATTTTTATTGTTAGATAGACCTCTGCATTTTCTATAGCGACTTTAGAAACATGAAATATGATATTCAATTTCCATAGGTATTAAATCGTTAGCACAAATTGTTTCGAAAATTATGGGATTCTGGTGGGCTAGTAGTCTTACTTTTCTTTCTGGTTCCGTGGTCATTACCTGAGAAAGCTTTATTGTTGTACTTCTGACAAAAGTACATTTCTCTATTTAAAAAAATTGTTTTACGAAAATACACATAGGAAAAAGTTGATGGACAGGCATTGGGTCCATCTGAACTTTTTTCAATTTCTTTCTCTATTTGTCTTCTTAAATGTTCTATATTTCTTTGGCTAGTAAAACTAGAATAGAAATTTCGGTGCCAAACCAGTCAAAATTGTTTGTTTTTTTGAATGACATAATGCTAGGATATAGATCATCTTCTCCTTGGTAACTTATTTTTTCATAGATTTTTAAACAATCAGTAAATGTTGCAAACGATTTCTCAAAACCTTTGATTACAGGGCCCGGTTTCATACAAATTAAGCTAATATGTTACGAATCTGTTTTACATTAAATTATATTTTTCTCAATCTCACTTTCAGAACTTGTGCTATCAGTAGTACTTTTCATTTTAATTTCTTCTAAAAAGCATATACATCAGTTACCTACATGGTAGAAAATTTAAAATACATACCAGCTGAAAGTATCTTGTAAACAGTGAACTATAGGGAGTTTTTATAATGTGTTAATCTATTACACAATAATTTTAGGCAGGCCATAATTTTTATGCAAGTCCATGTAACACTGAATTAATATTCTACAAATATACTTACATTTATTTCGTAGTAATAATCATTTTCAAGATATAAATTTCAAAATATTATGAACCACGAGAGCTTATATGCGCCAATCTATCTAACGGTAGGCCAGGGCGGGTGCGAAGTGGGGTGTGTTGAAACAGTTTTAAAGAGTGGGAGAGCGAGAATTTGCAACGAACGCATGCCGCTGATAAGCTTCGAAAATTGATATCACGCTACACATTATTAAATATTTTGGTTATTAAATTCTCAAAAAATCTGATTTAAAAACCATTGTAATCTGGAATATATGGCAAATATTTTATAAAGAATATATTTTTTTGATAAATATAATAGTTTGGGAGATATCGTCGTGGGAATGGAAAAGTAGACGAAAAATAATTAATTTTCAGCCGTAGTCGAACAGAGAAAATGAGGATTTTTGATTTTTACTGCCATATAAGCCTATGCAAAAGTTCGTTTCCTTATTTATTTTAAAAATAGAAATTCTACAGAGAATTTAATGATTTTTGGATAAAATACGCTTCATGATTGACTCTATCGCGTGGTGTAGTTAATTAGAAAATTTTGATTTGCGCCCTTATATTCATGACGATTCTTTGACGACAAGTGGATTCGTAATCCACAGGGCATAAGTAACATATCTGACAAGGTCATACATTTTACTCTAAAAGTGCCAACGGGATCGAAAACTAAGCGACTTTTGTTAACGCGAGCACTCTACTATCCATAGATTGTTATCATTAAAGTTAAATCATGTCAAATTTGAAAAAGAAGTTACAACCCTTAAAATAATAGCAAAAAACAATGGATATCACACATCTCTCATAGACAAGCTAATTAAGAACAAAGAAAGCTGTTGAAAAAACATTTTTATAACGCACCCAATGAAAATAAAAAGTGGCATAGTATTAATTTTGTAAGACATATTAGCAACTCAATTTGTAATAGGTTAAGTAAACTTGGCATTGATACGATTTCCTCGAATACAAATAACTTAGGTCGCTTGTTGATTAACAACAAAGAAAAAACTGAAGACTCGGAAAAAGCGGGAGTATATGAAATAAATTGTGACAATTGCGATGCTATATATACAGATTCGGAAAATGCAGTTTAGGGTATAGGAATAACGATGTAATTGACCACGCCCCGCTAGTTCCATAAATCGTGAAAGCAGAGGCACACAATGAATTGAATTTAGTATGACATGAACTAAGAATGGGTGCGGACGTAGGTAATGATTTCTAATACGAAACGAGACAATATCTCTTCGTCAAAAGCGAAGAAGTTATCGATCACATTTTTGACAAATAGTTTCTTCTATTGAAAGCATTTCTGCAGTTTCATTTTTAGCCGTAAATGCTATGGGAATAAAATAATAATTTTTATTAAAACCGAAATGAAAATAGATCATTAAAATAAAATTAAATAATTCGGAACTAAAATCAACTAATAATTATCAAAAAATAAATTATTCTTATTAAATTACAAAAATTGAACATTAAAATAAAATTAAATAACCCTCAGAAACTAAAATCAACTAATAATTATCAATCAATAAATTAATGAAGTAAGGATTCAAACAAACCACCTTCTTGTGCCAAACAATAGCCAAACCGATTATACAATGAACCTCTCATATCATTGAGTTGATTTGGAGTAATGCTTGCACAAAGCTGGATAAGCTTTTCCCGTAATTCAACTAAATCATTGGCTTGTTCAAACGCATATTTGTACGCGGTTTCCTTTAAAAAGCCCCATAGAAAGAAATCATGGGGTGCTAGATCAGGCGACCTGGGGGGCCATTTTATAATTCCCCCCGAAACTATTAAACGATTGGGAAATGTTCTTTCCGGAAAATTAATAATTATTAATTAAGGCATTGTGACTTGGGCAGCCGTCTTGTTGAAACCAAATGTCGGCAAAGTTGACAGGAAGATTTTGAACTGCAGAAATTATTTGGTTTTGTAAAAGCTCTAAATATTTATTGCCATCGATTAGCAGTGGGCCTATGATTGTCTAAAATTCCCGTCCAAACGTTCAACTTTTGAGGATACTGAGTTCTCACAGCAACACTCAAATGTTTATTTTTCCGAGGCCAATATCGTACTACAGATGGATTGTGTTTCCTATGTAATGAAAGGGATGATTCATCTGTAAACAATATATTCTTTAAGAAGTTTTCATTCTCATTCACTTTATTTATCACGATTTCACAAAATTCCATCCGTTTGAAATTGTCCTCGGGAAATGTTTCTTGCGTTGTTTGAACTTTAAAACAACTGTACCCATTTCTTTTCAAAATATTTCTTACAGTTCTTTCCTTCATGTCAACTTCATCAGCAATTTGCCTGCTAGAACAAGGTTCACTAGTTTCAACACATGCACAGACATTAGTTTCGCGAATTTCACGTTCTTCGCTCATTTGTTCATGACGGGGTTCGGGTTGACAGCATTTTTTTACAATAATTCACGACACCCGAAATTCTCAAATTTTTTAATAATGTATGAAATTATGTTAGATGAGGGGATTGGTCTATCTTGATATGCCATAGTAAATAAATGTATTGTGTCTGCACAGTGGAATGGCCCCCGAAGTACCACTTCACAATTTGCACTTTTTCTACAGTTGTATAAACACACGGCATTTTAATAACGAAATTGAGATTAATTTATTTTATTCCCACACGTCTAAACAGCTACGCTATTAAAAAAAATGGTTGCGCTGTTCTCAACTCGACGCGGTCAAGCAATGGCGCTATTGTTTTATACCACTGCCCGGAATTGTTCTATGACAAGGCGTGGTTTATCTGCGCAGAAACAAGTTTACGTACCTTAAACTAAATTTGCTGAATCTGTATATAGGTCAGAGTGGTCGAAGCTTAGACGTACGGGTAAATGAACACAAAAAATCTATTTTAGAGAATAAAAAATCAACTGGTTTCGCAGAACATTGTATAGTCAAAAACCATTTTTTCAACGGTAGTAGTATTAAACTTTTGCATAATGTCAATAAAGGAAATAGGTTAGACATGTTTGAAATTTTGGAAATCAAGAAGGCTTTAAATAAACAGAGAAACATTACTAATACACAAACTAAATTTCATAATACCCCCATAATAGACACCATACTAAAATTAAACATACCCAGAAATAGTAATAAAAATTTAAATTAAATTCCTAGTAGTAGCTATATTAGAAATAAGTAATAAAATGTTAATTAGGTTATCTATACCTCTCAAATCCTATAAATATCTTGTAATGGTCACATTTAGGTTAGTTGTTATAATTCTTTGATAATGGTCGAAAGGCCAAAACATGTCAGAGAAGTCTGAATAATAATTGTGGAACAGTAATACCAAGTGTTTTTAATACTTATTCTATTTAGTATGTTTCACCAAGAACCTACCGCAGACCCAGTTCAATTAATTTTCTTTTTAGCTCTCATAGATCGTTTTTTCTGCTGTTTGCCAAATCCTATAAAGAATATGTTTCATTATGTTTTTTTATGTTTAAAACATATTTTTTCTTAACCAGTTTAAAACAGAAAAAACTTTTGAACAAATTGAACATGTTTTTATGTTTAATTTTCCCTGATCTGTCGTTTTCTCAGTTTCAACTAGCTCCTGACCCGGAGCTGTTTTAAGTTAATAAAAAAATAGTGCAAGAAATATTAAAACAACCTATTACCAAACAACATCCGTCGATTAATATTGAAAAATATTTCTGTACTTAATATTTCTAACGCGTATACTATCTAACATTTACCTTCTATTGTCATACCTACACTAGTATAAGGGTCTAATCAAAATAAACAGCTCATTAAAAACGTTGATTCACCGGAAACGACTCTTTCCTAGCATTGTAAAAAACGTAAAACAATCCACCAGGCTGCGTCTCTCTTTTCATCGTACCAAACCCCCATAGGAAAAGAGTACGACGTGTACAACAGTTACAATATTTTTAGTTGGTACTAACTAGTGACCATAGTTCCGGTTGGGGTGGCGTAGTCCACGTACTTTTTTTCATACTGGTTGGTTGGTTCACCAAGTTCACGCTGTCTGCCGTACGAGTACCTCTACAGATTACATGTTCGCGTAAGTGTGACGAAATTATTCATACACTTGCTGCCGGAATACTATTAACATTACTAACAGAGATTATCGGGTTCTGGTTGCTTATGTTAATTTTATTCGAATTTGCATTAGAATTCGTCACCGGTCCTCTGCCCAATTACATGAATAGTTGGTTGATTTAATGGGTACACTACGTGTTTAATTTAATTGTAGGTATATTCGTGTCACTTTATAGTCCAAACAATCTACACAGAAAGAGCGACCGATAAATTCAAATTGAGATTTCTCGGATGTGATGTAGAATGGCTCTCTAAAAGAGAGTCTGTTTAAAAAAAATTGTCACAGCAAACGCCGCCATAGTGGTTTTTATGTGCAAAAAATCGTTTTTTTTATTTTGGAATTTCGATCACAGATTCTAATCTGCAATCCCAAGAATCTTCGGATACTAATTTTTAGTCGATTCTTGATTGATTGATTTTCCAGCGTAAGGTGGGCATTGCTGCCAATTCCGGGCATCCATGGAGGTTCGTTCCAACACGCAGATTGGTCGTCCGTCGAACACGCCCAACGGACGGCCAAACCGCGTGCCGGAACCAAATCTCGGATGTTTTATGTACCGCCGGACCGGCTGCATACGCCGGGTTGGACATTGGACATACTTGTTGTCAGCAGCGAGAGCCGCATGACGCATGGGTTGGGAATATAAGATGGGAAGTATAGGTGTTTGAGAGATGGCTTCTTTTCAGTTTCCATGCTTCTTTTAAGTTTCTGTCTATCGTCATCTCCTTATTTTTCTTCTTCTAAGTTTTCTGTTTCTTCTGTCTCTGAATCTGGCAGCTTTTATTTTTTATTTTATTTTTGTATTTTTCCCCTTTTTTCCCTTTCTTTTTTATTTATTAACCGCTCCACAAGTAAATATCCATCTACGGGGGAGTTGCTGGGAAGGGCCCTATCTCGCGGTAACAATATTTTTTTGCGCGTTATGAGAAAAGAGGCCCGAAAGGATAGTTTGCTCACCCTGTATGTCGTTTCCTTGAAACAATCGGTTTCAATTTCGGGCAGTTTTCCCATTTCATCACCAATATATTATGTTTATTACCTATATATTATGTTTAATATCTTTTCAATTTTGATCTCCAATTCTTGTTTAAAATTTAATAAAGACATAAATAATAATGCTAATGCTACATAAACAAAAACTTATCTGTTTCATTCACACATCTGGCTGGCTGTTGCTTATTTTATATCGCCCACTTCAAGAAGGGACGAATCCAGGTATAGATTTTACAGTCAAGCACTCAAACAGTACACTTTTCTCGAATTGTTCATATACACTATTTTATATTGCTTTATTCAACCAACATAATTTAATCAAATATCAACTATATGGAATAGCCATACTCGCGCCAATTTATATCAATCAATGCAGAATTGTTCACGCTTCAATTCAGTACAATTTCGGCGTTTTGTTGCCGCTTTATCCGAATTGATCTCGATATCTCGTAGAAGCCACAAAACATGCGTCTTTCACCGAACTCGACACACTTTGAACCCGGACACGAATTTTTAGTAGATTCTGACATTAAATGACAATAAACTGTCCGCCATCTGAAAATATATTGTCATGTGAGCCATATACAGATACAAAATTTCAAGTCAATATGACATCTGGAATTGGATAAAATTGAGTTACAAGTTTTTGCATATAGAAATTAATGTGGCGAGCTGTAATTCATCGAGTAACAAAGCCCATTAGACAAAAGTTGTAGATAATAATTTTATGTTGCACAAGATTGATATTAACTATTTTCATCGTACTGGAACATCACATTCCTGAAAAAACGATTTTTTTCACATAAATTTCAATATGTCGGCGTCCGTTTTACTTCTAAAAAAAAGGTACAGGGTCAATTGACTTCATTTTTGTTGCAAAGAGGTCAGAAAGGCATTTAGAAAAAAACGGTACCTTTTATTTTTTGGCGCAAATGTTTGGTTTTATTTTTTTTACCAATAAATGGCCTATATTAATGGCCAATTTAATTAAATTTATTGAAAAATTTGTTATCATACACAATATGCCATAGAATTTGACGAAAATGGTTACTCGGGGGTTTTTGGGGTCGCTGATCACGAATCAGACAAAATTCAAAATGGCGGACCAGAATAACAGTCCACTTCTCCGGAAAACTCGTAATGTTTTCTTTTTTGGGCTAAAAGTGGGAACTTGGGGTTTTCGTTATCGCTGATAACGAATCTGATATCCAATTTGGGAGAAATCAAAATGACGGACCGGAAGTAGTATATTTTTCAGGAAATAGTCGTATTTTTCATACTTTCTGCCCAAACAAGGAAAATTACGAGGTTTACCGGAGAAACTGACTGTTCTTCCGGTCCGCTATTTTGAATTTCATAAATTGGACCTCTGATTCGTGATCAGCTTCCTCAGGTGATCAGTTCGTTTTACTCTTGTATGATGATTAATCTACGTTAGGGTCGAGGGCAGGTGGCACATCCCGCCAGGAGAGTACTTTATTCTCGCTGAGCACGCCAGCACTCAGTTCGCTGTTAAAGTAATTTTTAATTCCCTAACTTAAAGGGATTAGGTTTAATTATAGCTTTTTGAAAAAGAATGATGATGGTCTTAAATTCGTTTTACTATTAGAATAGGATCCTTGAAAGTCGTAATAATACATCGAGTAGTGAAATTATATATCACTCATGGCAAGTGGGATAGTGGGATACATCCCGAGGATGTATATCAACTTCGTACAACAGCGAAGTGTTTATAACAATCGACTGGCGCAAAAGATTAATATTCATTGAAGGATATATTTCTAAACTTTGGTTTGGGGTTGGAAGGATTGGAGATTGACAGTAATAAATTCAACTGGAGCTTTGGGTCGGTTGTGGCTATTGTATCATTCGTCAGGACAGAACGTAATTTCTTTAAGAAGCGTAAGTTAAACAGAGCTTTCCAGCTTTTTCAAACATACTAAGTAGGTAACGGCATAGAACCTGATGAGGATAAAAGGATTTTGTTTCACGTTCGAGCCACCCCTACGGAGATGCCTAAAAAAATGGTTTCTCGAAAAATATCAAGAGATCTCTTTGAAACTATAACATCATGTTCATCTATTTCTCACTTGTGTCCATTTTACAGTATTTTGATGTTACAGCCTTCTTTTTGCGATCTTTTCTTATAATTTACTGCACTTTTTATATAATTGTTGCACATTCTATGGGACACTCTTCGCAATTTTTTTGTAAATAATATTAGTTCTAGACATTTTTTGTTTAATTATGAAACGTAATTTGTTTTAACTTTTAAACCTTAATAACATTAATAACTTTATTGATATATTTTGTTAAAAAACAATAAGGTTCTTCCCCTAGCTCACACCAACTTACTTTCCAAGTTTCAATACAATTGGACTTTTCGTTCTTAAGGTGGCCATTCCCTAGAAAGAGACATCCGATAGGGAAATATTCATTATTTTTGCCCATAACTTTTTTTTCTTAGTACGTATATTTTAAAAAAACATAAGAATACCTAATTAGAACTATAACAAGACTATTATTGCTTAAAAAAAATGTTTCTTAAAATGTTTTCTTAACCGCTTCTCAAGTCACCGAGGTAACTCCTTGAAAATCCAGAATGATTTTGTGTAAGGTAAAGAGAAACGAGGCCCTACAGTTTATAGTGGAGTCCGAACCACATCTTGGGGATAATTTTATAATTAAAATTATTTCGCGGTGAGCAGATGAATTTTCACTCAATAATTTCAGTGGTTTGCAAAATAGCTCGATTTAAAACTACGAAATAGGAAGATTAACACAATTTTTAAATTTAAATCGAGCTATTTTGCAAACCGCTAAAATTATTGAGTGAAAATTCATAGTAATAGTCTTGTTATGGTTCTACTTAGGTACTCTTATAGTTTTTTTTAAATATACGTAATGAGAAAAAAAAGTTATAGCTAAAAATAATAAATATTTCCCTATCGGATGTCTCTTTCTAGGGAATGGCCACCTTAAGTTATCGTGCTTGCAAGAAATGTGACGGACGGGCGGACGGACCAACAGATAGACGGATGGACATTTTGAGAGTTGTTCAGAATTCGGTCACCAACACATTTTTTTCTCTACGAGCAATATTACCGGTTTTAGAAATGTGCCGATTGAATGCACTATCGGATGTCTCTTTCTAGGGAATGGCCACCTTAAGTTATCGTGCTTGCAAGAAATGTGACGGACGGGCGGACGGACCGACAGATAGACGGATGGACATTTTGAGAGTTGTTCAGAATTCGGTCACCAACACATTTTTTTCTCTACGAGCAATATTACCGGTTTTAGAAATGTGCCGATTGAATGCACTACTCTTCGCTTTGTATTTGCGAAGAGTATAATAATAATAATATCCATCCATAAAATGATCATAGCATAAAACGATGGCGTGCCGAGAGACCCCGTCCGTAACTCCTGGACTGTTAATTATAATTCAAGAAAGGAAGAGTGGAACTTACTAGTCTTATGACACTGTTTTTAGTTGTATCAACTTATTTGCCGTGCTATGGTCACTAGTTTTAATATTTGTAATAATACCTTTTATTAACGACAAGCGGAAGTATGAGACATGTGGTCTTTTGATTGTACAAGGTAATTGAAAGCTATGGAACTTTGATACAAACATTAATCCAGGAAGCCTCTATTATGTGGTGTTCATTATCACAGAGACGAGTGAAACACTAGGTGCTATATATTTACTACTATAACTTTATATAAATATAATAAAAAAACATAATTTCTGTGATATTTTTTTATTATTGGTACCTCTACATCTACATATTTTAACATCTGTAACTAAAATTACTTTTTACCCGATTGAGCTAAGCAAAAAAGAGTAAAATACTACGTATGGATATTTGTTCATTTGTTCCTTGCTGACCGATTTTCATGATTCAAATGTGAAACGTTTCTTCAAGGTGGCCATTCCCTAGAGACATCGGATAGGGAAATATTTATTATCTTTGGCCATAACTGTTTTTTCTTATTCACATATATTTAAAAAACCTATAAGAGTACCTAAGTAGAACCATAACAAGACTATTACTATGAATTTTCACTCAATAATTTCAGTGGTTTGCAAAATAGCTAGAATTAAATTTAAAAATTATGTTAATCTTCCTATTTCGAAGTTTTAAATCTACCTATTTTGCAAACCACTGAAATTATTGAGTGAAAATTCATAGTAATAGTCTTGTTATGATTCTACTTAGGTACTCTTATAGTTTTTTTTAAACATACGTAAGTACTAAGAAAAAAATCGGTAAAGGTATTTACACAGAACTTCCCTAGTTATTTGTGCATGGCAGTCACTCTAAAAAATTAATAATTACGAACTGACATTGGGAATAATAATTAGAATATAGTTATTGCTATTATTACAAAGAAAAGTTGATAAGTTTTGGTCAAAAAAATATACACATTGCTCATCCAACAGCAAAAGTTCAATACTAAATAGCAGGTGCCACATATGGCAGGCTTGCGCAAATACCTTTACAAATCTCCACCATGACTGAATTATTTCTTGGGATGACCACCCTGTATATTTTTCAATCCAAGTATAATAGGTGCATATGCCAGATATTTTTGCCGTCTGTTATATTTTCAATCCAACATTCACGTAATGGAGTGGAAGTATAGAGGTGGTTAAAAAATTTCAATTTTTTTAAATTTTTCTAAAATGTTGGTAAAGAAATTTCAAATTGTTTTCTAATATAGGTTTAAAATGTCAAACGTAGAAATTTCAAATTAGAGCAAAAAGGAAAGTTTCCTTCTATTCTATAGTAGTGGTAAAAAAAGGATAAAATTTAAAAATTATGTGTTTTTTTTAAATTGGTTTAGAATGCTATGAAACGTGAAAATTTTAAATTTGAGAAAAAAAAAATGTTTCCATCTATTCTAGTGTTAAATTTTTTTCCAAATTTATAAAATGTTGCAAAAATTTTTTTCCGATATTGGTTTGGAACGTCATGAAACGTGGAAATTTTAAATTTGAACAAAAAAAATTGGTTTGAATAGTTTTAGAATGCCATGGAAACGTGGATAGTTTAAATCTGAACAAAGAAAAAAAATCTATCTTCGTGGTATAATTTTTTTAAAATAGTAAGTAAAAAAATTCAAATTTTTCTTTTAAATAAATTTAGAATGCTATGAAACATGGAAATTTTAAATTTGACGAAATAAAAAAAATGTCCATCTATTTTAGTGGTAAAAAAATTTTCAAAAATGTTGGTAAAAAAAATTTTCAAAAAAAAAAATTTTTTTAAATTAGGCTTAGAATGCCATGAATCGTGGAAATTTTAAATTTGAAGAAAAAAAAATTTTTCAATTATTTTAGTATTAAAAAATTTTTCAGGCGTTGGTGAAAAAAATTTTCAAAATTTTTTTTTCCCGAAATAGGATTAGCGTGTCATGAAACGTGGAAATTTTAAATTTGAGCAAAACAAATTTTTTTCATCTTGGTAAAAATTTTTTCAAAAATGTTGGTGAACAAAATTTTCAAAATTTTTTTTTCCCGAAATAGGATTAGCGCGTCATGAAACGTGGAAATTTTAAATTTGGGCGAAAAAAAAATTTTTTCACTATTTATTCCGTTTAGACGGTCCACCCTGTATATTTTCCACTGAAATTTCTACCATTTCTGCGCTGACAGTAGCGTTAACTACCCACCAAATTTGACTGCTCTCCGTCAAGTAATTTTTTAGTAAATGCACCAACAGACAGACAGACAGACAGACTGACGGAATTGAAAAACCTATATTTTCGTAATCTCCGTGATCTGAAACGTCAGAATCTGAAAAAATCTCGGAGGGTGATTTTTTCTCGAATACAATACTTCCCTTCGGTATGCGAGGGAAGTAAAAAGTTATGGGCACAAATAACAAATATTTTCTTATCGGATGTCTCTTTCTATGGAGTGGCCACCTTAATTCTATGAGTATTACTAGCTACATGAAAACTGGAAAAAACAAAATGGCGGTCAGTAGGTGTAATATTGTCGAAATACAGAAATCCAATTTTCATGATACAAATGCCAAATGATTTCTCTAGTACCACTAAGCAGGTACCTGAAATCCTGGAAGAACAAAAATGTCGGATAATGAATGCCATTTTGCAAAAACTACAAAGTTATTGAAATCTATCTAGTGGGGTATTAAGTAAAAGAAAAGGGTTTATGTAAATAATACTTCTAACACGATAGGAGTGCTTATAGGTAAAATGCCAGTCAGGCCAATATTTTTCTACCACGATAATGTATTGCTACTAGTCTTTAACTTAATTAAAATTGGATCGAGAAATGTATCAATGTCGTGGATCAGTAGAAGAAATTAAAATAAGAAATAATTTAAAAAGAGAACAAAAAAAGCCTACTGCGAACAAGGACATTTGAACTAAGAGAACCCGAACAAAATTATCACTAATACCTACAGAATATAACAATGAAGGTAGATTAATCCAGTATGAGTAGTAGTTATGTTTCCTGATTGATAGATAACTGTCATCCTTAAGTTTTTAAAAATCGTACTTAGACAACGGGCAAACCGTGGTTCATATAGAACTGATATAAATTTTGAATTCAGTTGTTCAGGCCGAAAAGTTCCTGCGTTTTCTCAGTATGTCCTCAACTAAACTTACAGGGTTATCCATTGTTCTTTCATTAATACTTTCACTGCTGCAAATCCATCATGTGGCTCCAAAATAGGTGACAATTTTTTTCTTAAATATTTATTCATTAGTGGACCCTAAAATCGTTTATCTCATTAATTTTTATTCCTCTATTTTGAAATAATAATAATTATTGTAGCTCTTTTACGTCCTAAACGTTCAGGTGAACAAAAATAGAGGTGTCATGGCGTTGTAATAATTTATCCAAGAAGCATTCCCATTATCGAGTTTAATTCTTTTCAGGAAACAAGGTGAACAAGCAGAGTTGAATTAAAGTGCATGTAATAGTTCTCTTTACATTTACATGCACATTTACATTCACCGACATTCAGTTTTTAAAAATATATATGTAGGTGTACGGATTCATAACATCCCACTGTTGTAGATAAGAAAGTGTTGAAGCTGTGATGATAAATCATTTCATAAAAATACAGACTCATCATCAGAGTGCATGGATGGATTGCAAGTAATCGTGCTTTAACTCCTTTTTTTGACAAATTTATGAATAGAAAATTATAACTATAAAAAATATATTTAAATCAAAGCTATTAAGTATTTAAAAAATGTACTCAAACGTAAAAAATAATTTTTACATTCATACACCTGGAAACTAAAAGCTTTGGGGGCCGTCATACAGTGTAAACCCAAAGAAACGCATAAAATTCATATCTTTGGTATGTGTCATTTGTCAGGGAAATCCTCGAACAGGTCGATTTTGTTACTATATCAAAATTTATGAAGTCATTGGTTTTTGAGTTATGACGTCATCATATTTTTTTTATGATTGAAACATTTTTGTTTACTGTTTTTGGTGGTATATTCCTTTAGCTTTCTGGTGATATGAAAAAAATTGATATTACCTAAGCCATTCTTTTGGAAAAAAATATTTTTATTGATTGATACCTTAATAAGTAATTGTGAGAAAAAAATTACCTCCATTGCTCAAATTGCGACCCTCCAACCATTTGGCATTGACCAAGACGAGTGTAGAGACTTTGCACGCTGTTCTGAATCATCTCATGGGCAATTCGTCTATCTCTAAGCCAGTTCTGTCTTTCAATTCTTCTATGGTATCCAGTCTGTTAAAACACACCCTTGACTTTAAGTAACCCCAAAGAAAAAAGTCTAAGGGGGTTAAATCCGGTGAACGCGGGGGCCACTCAATCGGACCTCGACGACCTATCCACCTTCCAGTAAAAGTGTCATCTAAAAACTGACGCACTGCTATCCTAAAATGAGGTGTGGGGCTCCGTCTTGCTGAAACCAGACGTTTTCAGCAGGAATATCTTCATCTTCATTGTTCGGAAACATAACTGCTAAGGCTGGCACTAACTCAACTCGCAAAAACTGCAAATATCTTGCGGCCGTAAGATTTTCTTTAAAAAAAGGTCCCAATAAACGATCACCAATCATACCTGCCCACACGTTTACTTTGCCTCGTCACTGTGTATGGGCTTCTTGAGTCCAATGAGGATTTTCGCGTGACCAATACCTACAGTTATGCCGATGTACAGTCCCCTTTAAAGAAAATGTAGCTTCATTAGAAAAAACAATGTTCTTAAAAAAATTTGGGTTTTCATCGCACAAGGTCATCAACTGTTCACAAAACTGTAAGCGCCGATCTGAATCGTCCTCATTCAATTCGTGGATTAATTGCACTTTGTATGGATCGTATTTTTCTTTTTTCAATAGACCTACAACAGAAGTTTGACTCACGTTATGATTTAAAGCCAGCTGCGTTGTCGAAAAATGGTGGTTTTCCTCACTTTCTAGAAGAATATTTAATTTGGTTTCGTTGCTTGTGCTAGGGCGACCAGATCGAGGGAGGTCAGCTATACTGCTAGATTCATCATATCTAGCCACCAATCTACTTACAGTGAATCTAGAAATTTGCTTTTCTCGATACTTGGCATTGAAAACATCACATGCTTCCTGATGAGTTCTCAACCTATCACCATATCCAAACATCATCAAAAGTTCTACGCGTTCACTTAAACGTGGCATTGCATTCACTGTCTCAGAAGTGTCACAAAACTGAGATTCCACACGTACCAGAAATAAAAAAGTTATCGATATTTTACACAAAAAGGCCTGTATCTCTGTGTTGTTAAGGTGACTGTTTTTTTATTATTTTCTTTGTTTTGTTTTTATGTCAAATGTTTTCATGCTAGTTAAAACAAAAATGTAGGCAACAAGATTTATCAGTCCATAAGAACATAGTAGAAAATGATCTGTCATATATTAAAAGCTGGTTTGATAAAAAATTATTAACATTAAATCTAGATAAAACAACCTACCTACCGTTCAGTTGCAATAAATCAAATTTACCACCTTTTAAATCTCTGAATATTGAAATCCAAGGAAGAAACCACATTTTACTACCTGAAACTAAAGTCAAATATCTAGGAATAGTCATTGACCAACACTTAAGATGGGATTCACACGTACAGTTTGTTGTTAAAAAACTACAATTTATTCTTTATAAATTTCGACAATTGAGTAATGTTCTTGGACTGAAACAAATGAAATCTATATATTATGCTTTAGTTGAAACACATTTGACTTATGGTATTTTAGCCTGGGGTGGAACGTCCAAAAATCATATAAAGCCTCTAGAAAATTTACAAAAAAGGCTTTTAAAACTAATGTTACATCAAAAAATGTCCTACTCGAGTAATCTGGTTTACAGTGACGCTAAAGTTTTTGACATAAGACAGCTATACTATTTTAATAGCAATGTAAAGTACCACATACAGAAAAATCCATTCTTGCTAAATCGTCATGACTATGGTAGTCGAAATAAACAACAACATATATCTCCATTTATGGCAAAATCTATAGGACAGAGATCTTTTGCATTCTTGGGCCCAAAATTATACAACACTGTTCCTGAAGTTCTGAGAGAGAGGACCATTTCTTATTTTAAAACTAAATTGAAGGCTTTTATATTATCTTTACCAAGAGAAATAATCCATAACCACATTAACAATACGAATAATTAACTGTAAAATAGAAATTCTAAATATAATTGTCATTGTAGGGTTATATGTGCCTAGCCGTGTGAGTTTGTATAACCACTCATAATTTATATGTGCCTAGCCGTGTGGGTTTATATAACCATTCATAATTAAATATCTGGAAATGATAATAAAACACAGTTTCTTTTAGTCATATTCACCCTTCCCCATTTAGTGAAGTCACATCAAATGTTCTTATTGCTCCAAAACTGTAATTTTGCTTCCAATTGTTGATTGGATTTGTGTTTTTTAATTTTTATACGTATATGTGTAGGTCTATATAATAACATGTGCACGTATATATGTGTATGTTTGTATGTTCATTTATTTGTTTTGGTCCATGAAGTAGGCTAAGTTATCTTTAAATAATTAGTTTTATCCAAATGTTAGTTTGTATTTATATTTAATTGCATTAAATAATGTATGCATATACTGCACATGTATGGTTTTCATATAGTATAATTTTAATTTTACGATGTACCTATCTATATATTAATGTATTACGTTCTCGAAACAAGTGTTTTATACACTTATTGAGTAACTTATTTATTTACTATGATTTTTCTACTATTTTCAGTGCACTTTTGATACTTGTTGTTGCTGTAAATAAATAAATATTATTATTATTATTATAAGAAAGTGGCACATTACTCGTGAATTTGCGAAAGGTAAGCTATTTTTACATAAAATGTCGTTTTTCCAAAAGAATGGCCCAG
Source organism: Stenurella melanura (assembly GCA_963583905.1). Classification (NCBI taxonomy): domain Eukaryota; kingdom Metazoa; phylum Arthropoda; class Insecta; order Coleoptera; family Cerambycidae; genus Stenurella; species Stenurella melanura. Next base: position 258,119,893 of record OY757309.1, read on the forward strand.
GTAATATCATTTTTTTAATATCACCAGAAAGCTAAAGGAATAAACCACCAAAAACAGTAAACAAAAATGTCTGTTTCCATTAAAAAAAAATTATGATGGCGTCATAACTCAAAAACCAATGATGTCATAAATTTTGATATAGTGACAAAATGTAGCATTTACAAAACTAAAATCGACCTGTTCGAGGATTTTGAAAAATGACACATACCAAAGATATGAATTTTGTGCGTTTCTGTAGGTTCACACTGTATATCAATGTTATATAGTTATCGTGCCCCCAAAGCTTTATGTTTCCAGATGTATGAATTTCAAAATTATTTCTTACTTTTTAGTACATTTTTTTTAAATAAAAGCTTTGTGTTAAAAATATTTTTTATATATAATTTTATTTTTTACTTTTTAGTCTTTACTTATCTTACATTTAGACGGACAGATAAAACCCTTTCATTTGATACCCATATCAAAGGGGTTGTGAAGAAAAAGATAATCGCTATTGTAACAAGTGAAAAAACTACATTTTGATATGCTTTTTGTTCAATTTGTTGGGATGATTCATTACATTTTCAGCAGAGGGTCGCAAGATGACTCAGTGCTTTGGCATGATTTATTTTTCTTTTTTTTTGCATTGACTAAAGTAAAAGCTAACTACATTTTGAAACACGGAAAGGGCATCGGTTCTATTTTTATTTAATAAATGAAAGTAAGGAAATGAATGATGATATTTTAAATATAACATAATCATTTATCAATTTGTAATATTTTTTAAATAATTCTATGGAATGCATTTTCGTAAATAACTCGTTTATTTTATGTTTTTCGAAAAAACTCTATTTTAGATTTTTTGCCCAAAAAGGTCCGTGCCTTATACTGGTTATAGAGATCGATCGACGGAATAGTTAATTTTCGATTTTTATTAGGAAACTCTTCGGAATTTGTAGAATTTATCAAAAAAATCAAGTTTTCCAGGATTTGTAGATTCGCTTTTGTTTTCTCAAATTTCTCACAAACGTCAACTAATAGACCTAATCGAGCCCTACGATTGCCATTTTTGAAGATCAAAATCGGACCTTCGGTTCGGGAGTTATTAATTTCTTTGAAAAATCATACTCGGCCCTGGAAAACATACTTGCGGTCAACGGATTCGGGCCGCCAGCAATAGGCTTGATTTGTGGTCGGGTACCTTTGATCCCACCAAGTCTCATCGAAATCGATCAATATTCTGGACAGTTATCGTGCTTCCTAGCCCGATTTTGAGAAAACCAGTTTTTTGCAAAAAAAATCAATTTTCGTTTGTTTTTCGACATAGCCTCTGGTATACTTATTTGTAGAGCTTTGCCAGCGGCACCATTTCTTTTTTGAAATGTCTCGATCCGATTACCCGTTATCGAGTTATTCAATTTCTCCCGAAAAACTCGAAACGTCTATATCGGGTACTTCCGGTTTCCGAACGGAGCCGAGCTTCCGGCGTTAAGATTTTCCAAAGACCTACTATTAACCACCCAAGTTTCATCGCAATCCGAAAACGGATTAGGGGGGGCTGGGCGTGACGGACTGACCGACAGACAGACAGACAGACAGACAGACCGACTGACCGACGGACGGAATTTTCTAAATTCGCTCTCGAATCGATAGATATGACTTTCAAATCGATCCGACGTTTTTTTTCGGGTTTCGACGGTCAACCGGAAAAATGCTAAACGTATACTACATTTTTTTTTCAAAATGTAGTAACAAGTGAAAAAAACTACATTTTGATATGCTTTTTGTCCAATTTGTTGGGATGATTCATTACATTTTCAGCAGAGGGTCTCAAGATGACTCAGTGCTTTGACATGTTTTATTTTTCTCCTTTTTCTTTTTGCATTGACTAAAGTAAAAGCTAACTACATTTTGAAACACGGAAAGGGCATCGGTTCTATTTTTATTTAGTAAACGAAAATAAGGAAATGAATGATGTTATTTTAAATATAACATTATCACATCAATTCGTAATATTTTTTTAAATAATTCTATGGAATGCATTTTCGTAAAGAACTCGTTTATTTTAAGTTTTTAGAAAAAACTCTATTTCTGATTTTTTGTCGAAAAAGGTCCATGCCTTATACTGGTTATAGAAATCGATCGACGGAATAGTTAATTTTCGATTTTTATTAGGAAACTGTTCGGAATTTGTAGAATTTATCAAAAAAATCAAGTTTTCCAGGATTTGTAGATTTGCTTTTGTTTTCTCAAATTTCTCACAAACGTCAACTAATAGACCTAATCGAGCTCTACAATTGGCATTTTTGAAAATCAAAATCGGACCTTCGGTTCGGGAGTTATTAATTTCTTTGGAAAATCATACTCGGCCCTGGAAAACATACTCGCGGTCAACGGATTCGGGCCGCCAGCAATAGGCTTGATTTGTGGCCGAGGACCTTTGATCCCACCAAGTCTCATCGAAATCGATCAATATTCTGGACAGTTATCGTGCTTCCTAGCCCGATTTCGAGAAAACCAGTTTTTTGCAAAAAAAATCAAGTTTCATTTGTTTTTCGACATAGCCTCTGGTATACTTATTTGTAGAGCTTTGCTAGCGGCACCATTTCTTTTTTTAAACGTCTCGATCCGACTACCTGTTATCGAGTTATTCAATTTCTCCCGAAAAACTCGAAACGTCTATATCGGGTACTGCCGGTTTCCGAACGGAGCCGAGCTTCCGGCGTTAAGGTTTTCTCAAGACCTCCTATTAACCACCCAAGTTTCATCGCAATCCGAAAACGGATTAGGGGGGCTGGGCGTGACGGACAGACCGACAGACAGACAGACAGACAGACAGACAGACCGACAGACCGACTGACCGACCGACGGAATTTTCTAAATTCGCTCTCGAATCGGTAGATATGACTTTCACATCGATCCGACGTTTTTTTCGGGTTTCGACGGTCCACCGGAAAAATGCTAAACGTATACTACATTTTTTTTCAAAATGTAGTAACAAGATTCAAGGAACAACAGCCCGTCTCAAAAATATTACAAAAGTCGGTGACATCCAAAAGTCTCTTGCATGTAAACTGATAGTCATTCTTGTAGGTCGATTCAGAAAGGTATCGAGATACTCTATTGAAAATTATAAAGTGTTCCCTATCAGCGTTGTAGTGGGGATGATTTATTTTAAAAGTCTGCTTTTTATACAAACCCCCAACTGATAGGCATTTGTGAAATATCTTCAACTAAGGAAATATAAGAATTTCGGTAAAACTGTCTGCTTGCTATAAAAAGTGAATCCATGTAAACGCTGAAAGAAAAAAGTTAAAAATTATGTCATACCCCAACCACTTGACACCAGTTTCAAGTGGTTGGGGCAGGACATAATTTAACTTTCTTCTTTCGGCTTTTACATGGAATCGCTCCTGTATAGCAAGCAGTCAATTTTACAGAAACTCTTATATTTCCTTACTTGAAAATATTTCACAAATGCCTATCAGTTGAGGATTGTATTAAAAGTAGACCCTTAAATAATTCACACTACAAGGAAACGCTGATAGAGAACACTTTATAATTTTCAACAGACTATCTCGATACCTTTCCTAATCGGCATATAAAAATGACTATCAGTTTACATGCAAAAACTTTTGGGTGTTACTGGCTCTTCTATTACTAAAATATCAAAACTTGTCGTATATCACAGTGACTTTTGACTTTAGCCAAATGAGTCGTGTCGGACGTTTTTAAATAACTAGTTGAAATGTTGCTAATTGTTTATACAACAAAGGAACATTTCAAAAAGAGCTTTTGGAATTTGACGTGAGAAATTCTGCAGCGAGAGAACGGTGAACTCTGTGAATGAGAGTGTGTTTTAAATGAGACATTGTTGTTTGTTTTGCAAATAAAAATCACGTAGTTGCTGCTTTGAGAAAAATTACATTCATTATATCGAAGGCGGTAATCAAGTTTAACTTTCGAGCTATTCACTTAAATCATTACCTTTTAATTAAGCAGAATTGGACTATCTCCATTCAAATGCGTGTATTAGCAAATAATAGGAGATTATATGGAAAATATTATGAGAACATGAGTTAATTAATTAATTATTATTTGCGAAGACATTTGCGTATAATATAGTCTGAAAGTGTATGATAAATACACAGCAAAAAAAGATTTTTCAAAAAAATCCTTGAAAAAGGAAACAGATTAGATTTCCGAAACGTCGGCGAAATATTTAATTTCAAGTTTTTATACTTATTTGTGTTGTTTATTTAAATAAAAAAAACAACCTCTAACTGATCCTTTGATGTGAAAACTCACGGCGTTGAGGTTATTTACCAGTAATATACTGGTTAATTGTGATATATTTTGTAGATTCCTCTAGCACCGCTTAAAAAGAAAACATACATGTGGCAGGAAGTCCTAAAGATTGAAAAAGGAAAAAAATTGTAGGCTTATCTTAAAACCAGTTTTAAACCATTTGAGCATATAACACAACCGCTTTAAAACCTATAGAATTTATGGTGCTCGGATAACATAACCTAAAAAGTCAGTGTGTCGAGACGTTATATTGTATATGCTCGCCTCTCCCGTTTATTATTTAAGTGTCTTGGTTTTGCTACTGAAATTTTATTTTATCATCGATCACTGCTCCACATAAAATGCCGACAAATATGTATATATCTTAGCACAGTTTTAAAACTATCTATTTTAAAACATTAAAGTCTGGGCTGACGTAAACCAAATCCTTTTATGTTTAAAACTGACTTATTACAGATATTTGTTTGCTTCATTCAACTCTAGCAAGCAGTTGGTTTTATGAAGGTGCGAACTGAAACTTAGTAATTTCAAAGCATAATAGATTTATAACCCAGCATTAACAAACACCTCAAATTAATTTCATAGAGCAATAATAAAACCACGACATTTGCTTAATTTCTATAGAACTTGATCCTCCCAACTTGAAGTTAACAGCTGTAAAGTTTTATTGAAGGCTTGACAAATACATTGATGAGTCAATCATAAGCCAATAAAGACTAAAAGATAATTTAGTTTTAATGTAAGTTCTTGAAGGCCTTTTTAAAACTTTCTTTAAGACTGAACTATCTTTAAGTGCATTTGGCATTTAATAAATCAGTAGTTTATGAGGTGCCCGTTATAAAACACTGATAAAACGTAAATAAATATAAAAAGCATTTTAATTGTTACTCGGGATTCTGTAAATTTTATGGTTATGAATTATCAAAAAATTTGTCACACTCGATTTTTACTTCCCTCGCATACCGAAGGAAAGTATTGTATTCGAGAAAAAATCACCCTCCGAGATTTTTTCGGATTTTGACGTTTCAGATTACGTAGATTACGAAAATATTGGTTTTTCAATTCCGTCAGTCTGTCTGTCTCTGTCTGTCTGCCTGTCTGTCTGCCTGTCTGTTAGTGTCTTAACTAAAAAACTACTTGACGGAGAGCAGTCAAATTTGGTAGGTAGTTGACGATACTGTCAGCGAAGAAATGGTAGAACTTTCAGTGGAAAATATACAGGGTGGAACGTCTAAATTGAATAAATAATGAAAACAATTTTTTGCTCAAATTTATAATTTCCACGTTTCATGGCACGCTAAACCTATTTCAGAAAAAAAAAATTGAAAATTTCATTATTTTTGAAAAAATTTTTACCACTAAAATAGATGAGAAAGTTTTTTTTCTTTGTTCGAATTTAAAATTTCCACGTTTCAGCGTTCTAAACCTATTTAAAAAAAATATATTAGAATTTTTTTTTACCATTTTTGAAAAAATTTTACCACTAAAACAGATGGAAACATTTTTTTCATTTGTTCAAATTTAAAATTTCCACGCTTCCATGGCATTTTAAACCTATTCAAACGAATTTAAAAAAAATGTTGAAAAATTGAAAAATTTGTTTTGAATTTTTTTTTTATCTATTTATATCACTCTTACTATAGAATAGATGAAAAATTATGTTTTGCTCAAATTTAAAATTTCCACGTTTCATGAAATTCCAAACCTATTTCGGAAAAAAAGAATTGCAACATTTTATTACCATTTTAGAAAAAAAAATTACCACTAGAATAGATGGAATAAATTTTTTCTTGCTCAAATTTAAAATTTTCACGTTTCATGCATGACATTCCAAACCTATTTCAGAAAAAAAATTTAGATAATTTTTTTCACCATTTTCGAAAAAATTTTTACCACTAAAATAGATGGAATTTTTTTTTCTTTGCTGAAATTTCAAATTTTCACGTCTCATGGCATTCTAAACCCATTTCAGAAGAAAAAAAAATAAATTTTTTCACCAACATTTTTGAAGAGTTTTAAAAAATGAAATTTTTTAACCACCTCTATACTTCCACTCCACTACGTGAATGTGGAATTGAAAATGTGACAGATGGCAATAATATTTGACATACGCACCTATTGTACTTTTATTGAAAAATGTACAGGGTGGTCATCCCAAGAAATAATTCAGTCATGGTGGACATTTGTAAAGGTATTTGCGCAAGCCTTCCATATTTGGCACCTGTTATTTAGTATTGAACTTTTGCTGTTGGATGAGCACTCTGTATATTTTTTTGATCAAAACTGATCAGGTTTTCTCTGTAATAATAGTGATAACTATATTCCGATTATTATTTTCAATGTCATTTCGTAATTATTAATTTTTTAGAGTGACTGCCATGCACAAATAAAGAGGGAAGTTCTGTGTAAATACCTTTACCGATTGTTTCTGTCTACTTGAATAACTATAAGTAATAAATTTAATAATAATTACTAGAATACAAAAAATATTATTTATTGTCCAACAATTGTAAAGTACCAATGGGACTGGGTCGAAAGGTTCGCTTGCTGTATTAACCGATGGTTCGGGTAATTTTGTGATTTTGTGGTAATTTCGCACGCATATTGTGTTCATGTATTTCCTCATATCCCGGAGACAGAACCGAACCAACAAACATGTGTTGAAACTCCTTAAAAATATAAACAACATAAACATGCATCAGAAAATGCCAAAACATATCACGCTATGAGGATACTATATGGATAAGATTATTTTAATAACTTCGATTGCAATCGCAAGCCTTTGAACTGGTAAGAAACGGATATATCCAATGTTAATGAGGTTTCCTAGGTTAATTAATGGTAGTATTATATGTTTATGAGTTTATGTTTCGCATTATGCGGTTAGAGTAGATAAATAAGCAATTTTATTGACATTTATGGTACTAATTAAAGCAGTATCTAAGGCAGATTGATTAATAAAAATATTTCTATTATTACCGTGCGAAAAAATCTGAGTTAGATATCATAACGGCGGGAATTACTAATTTATTTATAAGCTTTTATAATTAAGAACAGCATTATGAACCCGATGCTTAAATTATCAAGTGCACGGTAAATTTGTTTGATAGAGTCAGGTACAATTGAAACTGGCTTGTGTCACGGCCGCTAAAACGTCTGAACTAAGAATTTTTTTGATGCATAAGAACTGCAAGTAGTTCTCAAACAGTTCTCAGCAATGATGTCGCTAAATAATTTTAAAAAATAGGAAAGATATCATAAATTGTTAAGATTATTAATTTAGTAACTTCATAATTTTAGTGGAATTCTGATTATACAGTATCCGCCATAAAGTTGGCTACATATGGGAAAGAATTGTATTATTGACATTTCTGAAAAACTCTATTGGGGGTTCGTTTATGCATGTCCGACAACAAAAAAATTACATTTTGACACATGTCGTGTGATCACCGGTTTGGCAGGACTGTAAAAAATAGTTGACAAGTGGTACCGAAAAATGGGTCAAATTGTTAAGATATCGAAAATTTTAATTAAGAAAAAGTGCATAGAATACAAGGACCCCATATACCAATTTTGAAGCAGATATGAGGAAAATAAAAAAGTATGCAAATTTTACCCCTACCATTAATTACTATATGAAAAATCATAAATTCTTGTGTCTATTTCACAAATATTTCATTAGTTTCAACAAAAACATTATGTATTTTAGTTGAATAAAGGTATTTGCATGTAAAAAAAGAAACGAACCCCCAATATAGTATTTTTTAGAAATCTCAATGATACAAATTTTTCCCATATGTAGCCAACTTTACGACGGACACTGTAGGTATATAGGTTCAGGCACAAATGAAATTGATAACAAAAAATGAATTGCCCAATTCAGTCAATAATAATGAGTGATCAGAAAAAGATATCAAAGACTAATATGGCTACAGTCCAGCAAGAGACACGGGAAGGTTTGGGCATTTCTTGCCAGGAAAGGATAGGATCGTAGTATTAGTAGGGGAAACGATGTCAGTAAAAATAAAATATTTCATATAACAAAAAAGATCTGAAATCTCTATGAGAATGACGAAAATAAATTATTTTTCTTTTAGCGGTAATAAATAAAAATTCTGGTTGACAGAATAAATATTTAAAAATTAACAATAATTTTAAACTAAATAAATTATAACAATTCTGAAAGAACAACGCATTGACACGTTTTCATAAACACTAAAACACTACACTTACACAATTTATCTACTCGACGCACGTTTCAGCATTCGTGTATTAATATATAACGTAAGAAAGTAGTTTTTATTAGGGATAAACACGCGCTAGTAGTAATAAAAGACACGTTTTTGGGGAAAATAAAGTTTTAACAAAACTCGCGGCGCAGTTTAATAAAATAAAAATTTTAGAAGGAATATTATTAACTTTTAATAATTAATCAAATAATAAAAAAGTTGAAGTGCTTGGTGATCGATCTCGCAACAACCCCATTTATATTCGAGCATCTTACCGATTGAGCTACGCGATCCTGTTTATTCTACTCTAAAACGTGTAATATCTACGTACTAGAAAATTGTAAGACTTAGCGATTTGACATTTTTCGTTAGACGGATGAATATCCACTATTTACCACTAAAAATAACTTAAATATTTCATATAAAGACGTTTTCATATTTAGAGTGGTGTTAGTTCACGAAAATAAATAATATTCGTCGTCAAATCCCACACAGTTTGAGAATCGCTGATCTTATGACTATGTTTCTCACTCCTCAGTGTACATTTCATATTTCCGTCTCAAAAGAAGTGGGAAAGAATCTTGGTAGACATACATGGACAATGTCTTTAGGCTATGGCTTTAAGTTTGTGTGCAAGAGATAGTGAAAACGTATGTGCAATATTAATTCATACATCGGTCTTTTTAAACTTGACCCGACTCTATTAGGAAATACAGAGTTGTTCAAATGAATTTAGGGCGAATGGCGTATAATGTTTTAAATTTTTTAAACGTTTTTATTTAGCTTACTTTGTTTGTGTCTTGTGTGGGTCAAATCTAGTAATTAAAATTTTACCCCCTTCCTGTTAACCGATTGATCTGAAATTTGGTCACACCTTTAGTTCTGATGACAACACAATTATGTATATTAATTATCATTGCAAATCCAAGATGGCTGCCGCCCCTTCAATATGGGTATCAAATGAAAGGGCTTAACTAGTAGAATACAGCACATCATGAAAAAAATCGAAATCCAAGATGGCCGCCACCACAAAATGGCGGATTATTTTTTTCAATCCCCTCAATATGGGTGTCAAATGAAAAGGTTTGACAAGTTGAACACAGTACACTTTAGAAATAATTCCGAATCCAAAATGGCGGATCATAGAGTTTAGACAATTGACGAGAAAAAAGAGAAATATTAAGTAACTAAATAAAAAACTGAAAACTTGAAAATAAAATAAGTAAAAAAAAAACATTTTAAATTAAACGGTTTTATTGTAAGAAATATAATAATGATGCAATTAATGTACTAAAAGCTAAAAAATAATTAGGTAGATACCAGTCATCACACCACTCTCCTCATCAACCTAGAGCATTGATCAGACTAAAATAAACTCGTGGGGCGTAGCGTAACCTGAGTAAATGTGTAAATTATCGTTCTGCGATGTCGCACGATGATAGTGACGGATTTACTTTTACACACATTTTGCATAAGTTGTCTGTTGAGAAGATGCATCCACAGCATACCTATAATGATATGAACGGTTGACTGTAGATAATAGAAATTCGACTCGCCCCACGATTTTATTTTAGTCTGATCAATGCTCTAGATTGATGAGGAGAGTGGTGTGATGACTGGTACCTACCTAAGTATTTTTTATCTTTTAGTGCATTATCTCCATCATTATTATGTTTCTTACAATGAAACCGTTTAACTTACATTTTTTTTACCTCTTTTATTATATTTCCAAAATATGTATTAACTACGATCGATAAAGTAGGCAGGGCCGTCGCGAGAAAATCGAGGCCCGGGTAGTAACATATGGGCCCTCCACCCCCCCGCTGTTCGGAATAATTTTTAAAGTTCACAAGCAAAATTTTCATATGCATCTCCAACTTTTCCCGGATTTCAGACATTCGGGTGGAATCCGGGCCCCCTCAAAAACTGTGGGCCCGGGGGAAAACATCCCCGATTCCCCCCCCCTCTCGTCGGGCCTAAAAGTAGGCTTTCTGCTCATATTTGACACCACAAAATTAACGATTACTAAGGACCTATGAGTAATGTCACTTTACCGCTCGTATCCCATGACGACGAGCTGTAAAGTACTTTTTTGCACGTTCAGGTAATTTGACACCTTTACTGTACGATCCGTCGGTACGTAATTACTTACCGATCACTAAGGAGGCGGTAAGTAAATTAATAAATATAGAAATTTAAAGATCGATTTTTGTTAAAAACGAAATTAAAATTACTTCTCGGGAATTATGGTCTGCCATAATTCCCGCGTTGCATTCCACTTACCAAGCGTCTTCCAAGTCTGAATCGTCACTTTCTTGAATGATCATAACTTACTTACATGAAGCTTAACTTGTGGCAAAAATCTTATCTTGTAGAAATTTATGACAGCAGATGTCACTTGACAATAAATATTCGGTCTCATAGCAACCAAAGCGAAAACTTTTTCAAGTACGAGTGTTTTGTATATATTTTTAAAATATTAAATTTTTTAGTTTTAATTATATTTATTCAATATTTGAGCGTGCAAAAAACGTCATTAGCACTGCGGTCATTAAGTGTTTTACTGGTTTCGGAAACATATCCTCAACCAGTAAAGAACACTTACTGATCATAATACTTAATATACTGTAACTCTCGCATGAGTGCATCTGTACTTAAACAATGTATTTTTTGGGTTGATTCTACGGTTGGTTCCTTGTGAAACATTCTTCAATAATTTAAATATACAGGAAAATTATGCTTTTTAATGTTTCAAAAAGTTTTATTAAAACTCTACACGTGTTTCGGCTTATTAGGCCTTTATCAAGAGTACTCTTGATAAAGGCCTAATAAGCCAAAACACGTGTAGAGTTTTAATAAAACTTTTTGAAACATTAAAAAGCATAATTTTCCTGTATATTTAAAAAATTAATGTATTTTTTATTTTTTTTCCTTCTTCAATTCTTTGGGACTTCCTGCCACATGTATGTTTTCTTTTTAAGCGGTGCTAGGGGAATCTACAAAATATATCACAATTAACCAGTATGTTACAATATAAATTCAGTCAGAAGCAAAACTTACAGTGACAGTGTTCAGATCTTATTCGTTTGTTTATTTTGGTCACATGCATGGCACATTCATAAAATTTAGACGAATCGCGGTTCTTAGTAAAAAATGCAACTTAATTACTTCTTGTGTCTATGATCTTGTCATCTTAATGATTGTGGTGCCGCTCTGAAGTTGGCATCGAAGTTATTAAGTTATTAATAAGGTTGTACATCAAATTAACACCCTTGCCTTTTACACATTTTAAGGGTGCTAAATTACCACATAGTCATAATTAGAAGCGATTATTATGGTGCTGGTATGAAGTTGGCACCAAAATTATAAAAGTATTAATAACCTTGTTAAAACAATTAGCACCATGATTCTGTATGGATTCTAAGGGTGGTAATGATGGTATAGGTTCGCAATTAACACTGATAGTTGTGTTACCAAGTTCGTAGACCCGTAAAATTAATATACAATCTAAAAATTTAATATTTTGTGTCCGTTCCTTTGCGAGGTCGGTGACTCCTCGTTACTAAATGTTTTCTAATAATACACACATTGCTATTGTATTTTTTAAACAGCTAAAAATGTCGCAAATTCCATGTTTGTAATAAATACTGCTTAATTTGTACATTCAGAGATATAAATTTGTAGATTAAATAACTTTGATCGTAAGATATAATTAGTTCTGCTAGTATTTATCAGGCTAATCTGGCATTAAACTCTATTATTAATTTAATTCATTTAAGTAAAATGCGTTCATGTTTAGTATTCTATTATGCAACAGTGCAAACTGCATGCTTATATCTTTTATTTTGCAGTCACTTTGAATAATCAATATTCAATATTCATCAACAAGTTACACCGATTATTGAAATTAGTACCATTGCTGAATGACATTATTTGATTGAGTAGATAGCATAAATAAATGCTAACTCTGTTGACAGCCATGGCCTCCTTTAATAATAATTTTAAATATTTTTATATTATTTGTATTGAGTAAATATAGTATTACTGCATTGCAATTAATCTGACAGTTTTGAAAAGTAGTCATTGGAATTATTTATGAAATCTCCTGAACTTGTGTTTGAAAGTAAATTGGACCCGAATTTGTAACTTTTATGTAACATTGACACGGAAGTTAAAAGATAGAAAAAAAAACGCTGCCTAAGGAATCACTACTTCCACATCCAGATTTCCCATCCAAGCAGAGGCGGATTAAAGAATCTGCCGCTTTACACAATAATGTTAGGGATGCTCTTTGATAAAACTTCGAAAAGCGGGGATTACAATACAAATTTCGAAGAGCAAGGAGGGTGGGGGTGATATTACTTACAACAACATTTTTTTACGAAGAGCTGGGAGTGATATTCCTTGCAATTAAATTTTTATATGAACTGAAATTTGGAAGAACGGGGGAGTAATATCCCTTACGTTAGAATAATTATACAAAATAAGTTGTGACTATTGTAGACAATGTTAAAATCGGGTACAATTTAAGCTGACTTGTATCATGGCCGCTAAAATGTCTGAACTAAGATTTTATTTGATGCATAAGAAATGCCAGTGTTTTGTCTCTTGGTGTTTTTTTACCAAAGTGCTTCGTTCTCCCGGAAAAAAATAACAAACGACAAAAATTATTTTTTTTGTAATTTTTTTACGGGAAAAGGAAGTATTGGTATTCATTCTATGAGTATTCGGATAGGTACAACAACGTGACGGGATCAAGGGTGACCCGTAGTAAGTAGTTATCCGACTCACGCCACAGAATCGTACGTCGGTCGCCAATCTTGTAAGTAGTGGATCAATAAGAAATCGAATTCAAAATATATTTTCATTTATTGAAGTAATTAATAAAATATAAAAAATATAAATATTCAACACCTAACTAATGTATATAAGGCAAACATCAGAGAGCACTGCCACTTGGCAAGCCGTTACATCCCGTAGGATCGTACCTCATCCAGCGTCGAGAGAACTATGACAATCGACTGTACAAAAAGATTCATATCGTTATTTATTCACTTTTAATTTTGCACTGAAATTTTCGAATTGCTTGAAATCTTTGTCAGGATGCTTAAAGAAGCTATTTGTATGAGTTCAATGGTTTTCCTGCTTGCATAAATGTACTAACGGCATTGAACTTAAATACACTTTTTGTTCGTCGACTCGCCTTCGAGCGACTATTATGGTGATTCCCGCGTGGGTCTGGATTAAAGATATTTTGTATCCGTCGAAATCAACTCTTCGACTTTGAATTTTTTGGCTATTTTTATGGACGTTTTTGGAATCCATGGATTATCCTCCCCCACTTTCAGAATAATTAAATGAGGAATTTTTGGAAAAACCGTCCCATTGATTTTTTTCTTAAATTTTGACATTTAAAATAGCTACTCGCTACATCCCGACTGAGAATGGGCTTGTTCCGCATTTTTTTTTATTTCATAAATCGAAAGTGCAAGTATAAATTAATGGATCTGCAAAAAATCAGAATCTTATTCGCACGTTTAATATCTTAAAAACCATTACAAATTTCCATCTCGCGAAAATGGGGCGTGGCCAGGCGCTACGTCACTATACGCATAGACTCAGCAATCTCAATAGACTTGATGCTCCTTATTGGTTATAATTATAAGTGTTTTCGAAGTATTGTTTGTTTTGCTTACTACTTGACAGTAGGGGAGTACAATTTGGTGAAATGTCAAAAAATTACAATTTTCTCTCGCTCCTGCCAGAACAAATTTTCGATTTCGACCCTGCAATTTACGATTATAATTCATCGCCGACCTTCTCCTTTCCGTAGACACATAGAACGAACTTCCACTCGACGTATTTATTTAGTTACCAGCGTTTAAAAATTCCATGTTTTTCGACTTTTCAGGTTAAATTTGAAAGGTACCAGAAAGCCATTTTTCTTACGTCACTTGCGTATAGTGACGTCACAAATGAGCGCTCGGTTTTTTGCAACTATTACTAATTTCAACTCCTTATATCTCGAGAACGGAAAAAGTTAATAATACGAAATTTTAAGTGTATAATGAGAATATCGAGTACTATATGAAAAAGTATAAAAACCATATAAAAAAAATATCATGGAACAAGCCCATTCCGCCCTGTGCAATCAGGGTTGGCAGTTTTAAAACAAAATGTTTTAAACAAATGTTTTTTAAGTGTTTAAAACACAGTAACCTGTTTTAAACACATTTGTTTTAAACACGTTTAAAACAATTGTTTTAAACATGATTTTTTTCAATGCGTTTTTTCAGTGTGTTTGATGGACAATTTTTGGAACATCGTTGTATTTGATTAGGTAAAAAAAAATAACAAAATAAAAAAATATAAACTTTTATGCAATAAAACTAGTTATAATAATATAGTAGTATAAGTACAACGAACGAAACATATTACTATTATATAGAAGATATACCTGTTATTATTTATTTTCTTAAGTGTTAATTTTAAAGCGATTAATAGCACAGGTACACACAAAAAAAAGTTGAGTGCGGGAAGGTAGACCTATGTATTCCCATGCATTTTGACCTGCTGAACAGGAATCCCTGTCCATTTTGCCCGATTGGCTCTTGTATTTTTCCTAACCTCAAAAAAAAAAACACCGTAAGAATGCCCGAGAAAATGAAAGTGTAGCTAAAAATCTGAAAAAATTCAGACGTACGTTGAATGGCGAGAGAAATCGAATGGCGTAAATTAGAATTCTATAGCGTTTTTGGTTTCCGATATAGAGCCTCGAAAAGTGCGGAAAAAAAACAATTTTTTCCGGTGAACTTGAGCTGCTCTATCTCGAAAACGAAGGACCGCAGGGATGTCTGGTTTGCGCCATTCAATTTCTATCGCCATTCTATGTACCCTTGAATTTTTTCAGATTTTTAGCTACATTTTCATTTTTTCGGGCATTCTTACGGTGTTTTTTGAGGTTAAGAAGAATGCAGGAGCCAATCGGGCAAAGCGGACATCAGATTCGTGTTCAGCAGGTCGGAATTCATGGGAATACTTAGGTCTGCCTTCTTCCACTCGACTTTTTTTTATGTGCCTGTGTAGTGTGTAGTCAATAACTAATCATCAAGCAATTACTGCACAACTTGACGTATTTATTACACCGAATTGGCCGAGCCGTTGTCAAGTATCGTCCTCGTCTTGTTATGATGCAATATGAATAAACAATGTATTGGGTCGACGCGCCCATATAAATTTAAGTTTAAAACCATATTTTTTATTGTTTAAAACATGTTTTTTTTTCAATAATTAAAAATCCATGTCTAAAACACATTGAATTGTTTTAAATAAAAAAAAAACGTGCTTTTTGATTAAAATAAAAAAAAACACAATTTTTGCCAACCCTGTGTGCAATCCTCTTCGTGGTACTTTCGAAAAACCAAATTCGTAGTACTTTCGAAAAAATTAATTCGTGGTACGAAAAGTTTTTCGCGAGGAGTGGTTTTCTGCCCTGTGCAATTCACTTTGTTGTACTTTCGAAAAACCAAATTCGTGGTACTTTCGAAAAAATAAATTCGTCGTACTTTCGAAAAATTTGTCAGGCGGGAGCAGTTTTCCGCCCCGTATATCTTAAAAATTTTCAATTTTAATTTTTCTCAAAGGCGATTGACCGTCGGCGTCGTCCTCGAGAGGAAAAATGTTTCTGTCAATGTTTTGGTCATTTTTAGTAAAATAATTTTTTATGCAGATTTCGTTGAAAGACGATGCCAAAAGTGCTTACCGGTCTATAAAGTGATAATGTTTCAAAGTCGATTTTTTCATGGGAATTTTAGTCTGAATTTAATTTCTTAGTAATTTGGATATTTTTCAAATGGATCATTTTACTGGGTTCAATAACAGGACCACCGCACCGCCACGCCATACCCTGCAATTTGCAACAGATTTGATAGAAATTAGTCAAAGTAATCATTGAATGTATACAGGCTGATTTACTACAACATGTGGAAAATTTATAAGTTGTCCCCACCGAAAAGAGTTTAAAAAAATGAAAAATTAAAATAATATGACAAAAAAATTACCTTATTTTTTTTTGTAGAAATGCGTCGCCTATGACTTTAACTAACGTAACGCGGTGCAACCATATCACTTCCCCTCCCCCTTTATCAGACTTGGGACTGACAGCGAAGCTGGCAGGGTTAAAAGTGACTTTTTGGATTTAATCACACAACAAAAATAGCAAAAACTAAAATAATTTTTGTAGAACACAGCCCACCAGAAAACTTAAAAGTAACGAAAAGTCAAAGAAAATGTTCGAATGTTTGACCTTTGATTTTATAGTAGTATAAAATCAAAGGTTTGACCATTGACAGTCATGCACTGTTCTAAGCGCAGATAAAATTTTCGTGTATGCGATCACAGATCACATTTTTGTCTCTTTGAAAACGAATTAGATTCGAGGCATTGTCAATGGCAGTGGCGGCTCATCAGGGGAGGCAGGGGAGGCTGAGCCTCCTCTTGGAAGAACCACCATATCTTCAAAAGTAATATCTTAAGAAATTTCTATTAGGTATATCTCAGTTTTCAATATTTTTTATTGTTTATTATTCATTAATTAATTTTCAGTTTATATATAACATTTTTGCATTTCCTTTCCACAAACATACCTATAACGTTACAGTCCGGATAGTCTTTGTATGCATATTTCCCGGTCGGCCGGTCTTTTACTGAATGAACACTGCGGTTCGCTGGAGGCTAATACGAAATAGCTTCCAACTTTACCGCATTTACTTATAACATGAATGACCTTGAATTTCTTTGCGCTGTGTAAAATAGCAACACTTGGACTAGCCAAGTATGAGGATAGCCTCCAGATCTCAGTTCTTTATAGCGCATGTGCACAGGTCATTCAAGAGTCAGGTGATTCACAAAGAAAACGAACTGACGTCTGACAGTTGCGTTTAGCCGGTTATAAGAACAACTTGACGTATAAATACATAAAACATTTGATAGGCGGGCTAGAAATAAGTGCTCTAGGTGAAAATATTCCCAACAACATGTCTTGTTGTCCAGACGTGGTGGATTATTTGTTATTAAATGGATTTACTACTCTTATTTATGACGAAAAGGTAAGAATTAAAAGAAATGCCAGGCCTACACCAGCAATGCTTTCGTTAGTTTTTAAAAGTGGTAAACAAAACAGAGGGTTTTGTGATAACAATTATAAAAAAGTCGAGTGGTTAACGGCATCAACAGTTAGAAACAAATTATATTGTTGGAGATGTTTATTATTTACTAATGATCAATCCTCAATTTGGGGCAGGGCCGGGTTTAATAATATGCAAAATTTGTCGCGAGGTTTAGAAAGGCACGAAAAATCCCAGGAGCACATTTCATCTTGCATTAAATTCGAAATGTTTGGTAAACAAAATATTGTAAATTTCTTGGATTCTGCACATAAGAGAGAAATAGAAAATGTTAACGAAAAGGTCCATGAGAATAGGGAAATATTAAAGAGGGTAATAGATGCCGTTATATAGTTATCTTCACAAGAAAATTCTTTCCGAGGACGTGACGAAAAACGAGAATCGTGCAATAAAGGAAATTTCAAAGAGCTGGTAGATTTTTTAAAAACTTATGACCCAAAATTAGAGAACTTTTTGAATAACGCCACTATTTTTTGAGACAATTCCGGTAAGCTTCTGTAGAATGATCATTTTCAGCACTTAAACGCATAAAAACATTTTTACTAGAAACAAAATGAGTCAAGACCGCCTTTCAAATGTATCGCTTATTTCAATAGAAAAACGTTTTTTGTCAGAACTGAGGAAACACGATTCATTTTATGATGAAATAATCAACCATTTTGCTAGTTCCAAAAATCGCAGGTTACCACTCATTTATAAAAATATTCAGGCTTTTAAGCAGAGATTAATATAGGTAGTTGCTATTTTAGAACAAATATTTATTTGTGTTATTTATTTTTTAGGAAATATTTTTTATAATTCTCCATAATATAGAGTTCCGCGGTTATATTTTTTTTTGTATAACTTCTTTCTCAAAACTATTTTAATTTCTATTAAAACTTATAATTTTACACGCCTGGCAGTGATAATGAATACAATTTTTTGTTTGTAGAAAAACACTTTAATTTTTTTACCAAAACTATTTTTATTTTTATTAAAAGTTATATAATTTAATTACAAGTGGGATAGTAGGACTCCTTTGGATACCGATACTCGAGTCGTAGGAACGAGAATTTCATGAGAATGATTTTTTCATCTCATCATATTTTCTATTTCCTTTTCATTCTATTCTTTTATTAGTTCTATTCTCTCAAGTCGTGAATCGGTATCCTGGCGAACAACCCACGGCAAAGAAATGTAACGCGCCGTTGTAATAATACCTCAGGGGTGGTGGGGAAATGTACAAATTGTAGTCATATTGCACATCAGTTGTCTTTCAGAATATCAAGCCTCCTCTGCAGACAATATCACGAGCCGCCACTGGTCAATGGCTTGTTGTAACTGTTCTAGGGAGTCTATTGACTTAACGTACACCAAGCTCTTCATGTAAGCTCACAAAAAAATCCATAGGGGTGGTATCTAGGCTCCTTGTTCTTTCATTTGGCACGCGCCTGCCGGGAAATTTTCTCTCATATTCTCGTACAGCGACTGCAAGATTTTCATTCACACCACTATAAGTTAAAATCATATCGCAGTATTCATGCGATGTAAACGCTGGCCATATTGACCGGTATCGATCTACGAATACAATGTTTAAAACGTAAAAATCCAAACGGAAGCCGGAAAGAAACTGACCATACGTAAACAACTTCTGATCGCTTGAAAGACACGAAGTGGTGCACGCGTAAGTACGCGTAAACAATTAAAGCATTTAAGGGTAGCCAAATTCCATGATTCAGTAGCGTATCATTACAAGTTTTAATGTAAAAAAATGTACTAAATTATTTCGGATCGCTCTAAAATTTTGCAGGCAGTTTCCCACATAGAAATTTTATTTTCCGCATGTTGTGGTAAATCACCTTGTATAAAAACAAAATCATACACATGGCCACGTCGATCGACTTGAGAATCCCCCCTTTTAAAATTTTTTGAAGCCGATTTTAAATAAAAACTAGAAAACGCTTCGCGTTTCCTAGGTCCTCCGGACAGGTGACAGCTTGCGCTGTCAATGCGAGTGCTCCGCACTCGTTTAGGTGAAGCTTGAATTAATGTAAAAAGCTTGGTTTTCAGTTTCGATTTCAGATTTGTCATCAGCGATCTGAAAAACATATAGGTACCGATTTTCAGTCGAATCGGTCCATAAATGATACATCTTGTCCGCCATTTTGGGGCCGCCATATTGAATTTTGTAAATCTGATGTCATATTCGTTACCGGCTACACTAATAACCTCTACATACCAAGTTTCATTTGAATCGGATGGTAAATAAGAAAGTTATAGTAAACAATGGGTGGGGACGCCACCATTTTGAATTTTCGAGTTACGATAACATATTCGTGATCTGTGACCTCGATAACACATACATACTTATTTTCAGAAGAATGGCACCGTAAATGGCAAAATGTGTCCTGCAACTCTACCGCCATTTTGAATTTTTCAATTTCGATTTCGGATTCGTAAGCGACCTCGAAAACCGCCCCACATACCGATTATGAGCGATGTGACGCCATAATCGACAAACATCGTCCGCCATTTGTAATTTTGTAAAACTGATGTCATATTCGTCATCAGCTGCACTAATAACCTTTACGTACCAAGTTTCATTTGAATCGGTTGGAAAATAAGAAAGTTATAGTAAATAATGCATATTAAGCTAATGGGACGCCGCCATTTTGAATTTTTGAGTTACGATAACATATTCGTGATATGTGACCTCGATAACACATATATACTTATTTTCAGACGAATGGCACCGTAAATGGCAAAATGTGTACTGCAACTCTGCGCCATCTTGAATTTTTCAATTTCGATTTCAGATTCGTAATCAGCGACCTCGAAAACCCCCACATACCGATTTTAAGCGGTGTGACGCCATAATCGACAAACATCGTCCTCCATTTTGAATTTTGCGATTCTGACGTAATACTTCTGATCAAAGTCGTCGATTTTCCCCGAGTACCGAATTTTAGCCCAATCGGACGACAAATAAGGAAATTTCATTTAAATTTTTCACACACATGATGAAATAATTGACTTTTCTCAAACGTTGGTAATATAACCTATAAAATTAAACTGACTGATTTGTAATGTCAAATATTTAAAAACCGATAAAAATAAACTCTAACCCTAAAAAGTTGCAAATGTCACATTTTTCTTAAACGTTGGTAATATAACCTACAAAATTAAACTGAGTGACTTGCATTGTCAAATAATTAGAAACCCATAAAAATAAATTCCCTAAAAAAGTGTAAATAAATGTCACATTAAAATAAAATGACAAACTTCAAATATAAAATAAGTGACCGAAATTCTACATGTTCCGAAACGTAATAATCCGAAAAAATCTCGGAGGGTGATTTCTTCTTGAAATTATGTATTATCTTTAATTGCGAACACCGTCTACTAAAATAACTAAACAACACATCTAAAATTATGTTTAGAAATATACCGTCGGATCTTCAGATGATGATTTAGTTAGATTTCTCGAAAGAAATAAACAAACCCATAATTGCATTGCTCGCGATTATTAAAACAATACACGCATACTCAATGATTGTTTTCGATGCAGAGTGAGCGCTAATATGTGCGAGCAGTGTATACTTTATCCCAAACTTCTTGTCGGTATAAAAAATGTCTGGATCTTAGTTCTTTACCGCACCGGCATTTTTTATACCCAGAATGAGTCTGAGATAAACTTTATGTCTACGTGTTTTCCCACAGATCACACGGTGATAAACTTAAAAAACGAAAACACTAGTGTACGTGCAGAAATTAATAAACAATTATTGTACGTAAACTGTATTCTTGTGGCTTCTTTTTGACAAGCCACGTGGAACAAGAAATACTTTCACTTCCCACAACACCCAATTTAAGTAGCTGGGTTTAGGAAAAATCATGGAAAGTACTACACTTCTATTGTTTTCTTAATTACGCTTAGGTAATTTTAATATTTGTTAATAATGAAGCGCTTTTGGCTCGACACAACAATAAAATAACACTCCATTTAATTAAATTAGCGGTAAAAAGGACCAGAGTTTTAATTAAGGCAATCGCACATATATACAGTGTGTCCTCGGGTGAACCCAGCCTATGCTTGGAAACATCGTGAAATATGTTGCTTGATTTATCGAATAGGATGTTTAATGTTTAAGTTTTTTTGTTAATAATAAAAACAATATATACGTAGTAAAGAACTGTAGAATAAGTCATTTTTTTTTAATTGAGACATAATTTGACGAATGTTTCACTTTCACACGAAATGAAACGCCTAGTATAAACGTGTTTGCAATCTTCATGAGAAAGGGTTCGTAAAATTAAAATAATATGTTCATTATTTACATACATACGTACCTATATATACATACTATTAAAATAAATAGCACTTAGCACTCATAATAATAAATTATTAGGTAAGTAAACTTTGACCTGCATTACATGCAAACAGGGTTGGCACAGCCGAAAGATTGACAATGCGAAAAATTTTTGGCTTAGTTTCTGATGACCAATTTTTTAGACAGAATTCGCGAAAAGTAAAATATATAATTACTTTGCTCTATTATACAAAAGTTTTATATGATTATTATCAAAAATGTTTGTGTAGAAATAATCCAGGCGTTTTAGACTTGCTGCCAAATTCGTGCCCTACTACAAAAAAAAAATTTTTTGTTGTGTTTATTTGGACATGTTGAATAACACTTGGTTGTAGGTACATTTATAAATTCTCTATATTAAAACTCCTATACATTTTATTCGTAGGCCTAACCGTTTTGGACGCGGACTAAACGAAACATGTATTTACTTCCGCCAAACCTCTTTCGCACCACATATTTCGCAATTATCTTGCTTTCTATTATTTGCCTGTTGTTAGAATTGAAATTGTGCTGCCACCTCATTTGTTTCTAAATAAAAAAATTGGACCCCAGTTAGAACTTCCTAACTTGATTCTAACCATTCGTTGTAACGAGGAGAAGTTTTCCATTTAAAATAGGGACACGTGATTTTTATATAATAATGTAATTATTTTACTAAGGACCGATTTTTCAATGTCCAATTAAGGCCCGGTACTTTCACTTCAGTATAAATATACTTTATCCGGCGGATAACTATCCGAAGGATAAGATAACCAGAATTTGCTATCTACTGGATATCTTATATCTGTACTTTCATTCAAATCACACCTTCGGTTAACAATTCGATGGATAAGATTTTAGACACTTCCCAAAGTAAGTGTTGCCAACTTAAGATGTGGTAAAACAAGATAAATGTATGCAGAAGCTATGCACTTCAAATAAAGATAGAAATAATCCCCTATTATTATTGCTTCCCTGTTAATGACATTTGAGTAATTTTGGTTGTTTGTCATTGTGAGTATAGTGTTTACAATGGATTTTATTGTGCGATTTTGGTCTGCATATTTTTAAATGGAATATATTATATAAAACTGTATTTCATGTGATATATTTTTGGACAAAGTGAGGAAATACATAAATAGCAGTTATTAGATTTTTTTTATTATTCTTCCCGCTGTGGCTTGTGAAAGTCCGTAAAATCACCCAGTTATAAAAGTCACCACTGGCCAAACCTTATCTAAAATATTGTTAAACACAAAACTTGGGTTAGAAAATAGAATAGCACTGCCAATCAGAGCGCAAGCGCGTAGGCGTGGCTTCATTTATCCGGTAGATAAAAGCCTTATTCGTCGATTTGGGCGCCGAATAATTTATCCTAGGAAGAAGCATATTTATCTGACTGATATCACTATTTGTAGGTGAAAATACCGATTTTTTGCTTATCTTCTAGATAAGACTTATTCTAAAGAATAAATGTCGCTATCTATAGATGAAAGTACCGGTCCTAAATAGCTTAACTGTCAGATAAAATTTATCTGGCAGATAAACTGTTTTTCAATGTGCAGGTAAAATTTACCGGAGGGTTAAACTCACTATCTGAAAGTAAATTTAACAGAGAGTTGAAAGTGCCAGTTAAGGATTTATTCTACTCTTAGTGGATTTGCACATGCGCATTTGGTTCAATTTCTGACGATTCTAAAACATTCTAACCTAAATACCAATGTGATTGATTGATATGTTCGTTTTTAATTTGTGATTTATATTAAATATATTATTGTCAATAATGAATAATAATAATAATATTCTGGATATGAGTGATGATGACGAAGATATACCTACAATTTATAAAGAATGAAAGGAGACCCTATACCATAAGGGAACGAGAAAATAATTTTGAGAATTATGATGATAAAGATTTTTTAATAAGATTTCGACTGTATAAAGAAACTGTTTTACATATCGTTGAGATGATAGAGGACGTTGCAGGAATAATTTTGTTTCTTCAATCACTTAAAGTGTAGTTAGCACCTTTCTTTCTTTTTACGCTTTCTATTGCAATTATTGCTGATACACAAACGCACAAAATTAAGAACAGAACATCAATCAACACGCTAGACAACGCAATGAATTTTGAGGTTAAATTAGATAAAATGTCACTAAAACACGCGCGCAATTCGAATTAAATCAATTGAAAGAAACTTCAGGTAGAATCAGTAGTGCCAACATAGCTAAGAAATAATTCAACTCATGAATACGTAGCTGGCAGTTAAATTACTGTTGATAAACACTACCATAGATATAACTGCCAGCTAAGCGTAACTAGCAGCTACCTTTTAACTGGACATTGAAAAACCGGCCCTAAACCAACTAATTTTATATTAACGAAAAAATTAATGGAATTGACGGGATCGATGGTGAATGCATGGTGAAAAACGTTTTTTCAATGACACAATTTTTTATGCATAAAGGAGATCTTAAACTTCAGTTGTGTTTTTATAAGGGGGTGTTATGAGATGGCAGTGATTGATCCTGATGCATTGACGCTGCACATTCAAAATTAAGTCTGACAAATTAACAAAAATTGTCAGCCAAACAAGTTGTAATAGATAGGACAGGTCTTAAACTTCCTTAAAAACAAAAATCAAGGCGGTGTTATGAAGTGCGCTTTCATTAAAAAAAAAGATAATTTATAAAAATTTAAGTCTGACAAATTAATTAACAAAAATTGTTAGACGAACAAATATTTTCAAAAATGGTTCTTTATTTACCACAAATTGCGTAAGTTTCAAGCAGGTGTTTTGAAAAGTAGAATTTTTTTTTTTAAGTTAAATTCAAAAATTCATAAAAAACGACAGTTAACATGACTTCTACATGTTTTGCAACCATTTTCACATTTTAAATTTGTGGTGTTCGATGGGGTACCTTCTTTGTCGTGGGAGCTCGGTCTATAAGCGTGCATCGATTTTTATAATCATTAGCAACATTAAGTACCACTAAAAAATATTTTTGAATCATGTAAGTGAATGAGTCCTCTCTCATTTGAGAAAACAAGGTTAGATAATTTTTGTTTGTTTGTTTTGAAACGGAACATATTATAAAACGTGTCCTTTAAAAAAACTATTCGTAAATTTTTTGCATAAAACACTTAGACAAACATACCATTTTGTTGAGATAAAAGGTTTGACATTTTACAAATGATGGTTCAGGCGAGATAAAAATGCGTTGGCTGATAATCTTGTAATATGACGATTAAGGACAAAGATATATAAATTAGGCAACACTACGTCTTTGTTTCGGCGTACCTAGAAAAGACTGCAAAAAAAATTATTGCATAATTAGTTAATAATAATTTTAAGTTAAGTAAGAAGAAAAAAAGTAATTTTCTACAATTTTTATTGAAGGTAGAATTTCTTGTAAATGCGTTTCTAAAGAAAGAAGGCATACAGTGCCGTCCATATCTGTGGAATAGATTCATTTTAAGTGTAATTATGAACTTTAAGAAAAAATCCAGAAACGGGTCGAATTTTATTTTACAATTGCCATTATTTTAGCATGAAAATAGTGCCTACCTTCCGTGTTCACCCCCTCTGAACTATGACTACTCCCGAAAAACGTGGTCCCGCAATACCTCGTTCGTCGATTCTCTATTCAGCAGTATAAAGTTTTTTAAATTGTGAAATTTTCTTAATGCCTTGTAACTCAAGTGAGGTATTTTTTTGCTAAATTATTGGTTTTGAAGAAAAATTGAAACTGATTCATTGTTGCTTTTAAAATTTTTAATACAAAATTCCACCCACCTCAACTCTGCATAAAGTAAACCGCAGAAACACATATATTAAGAATGTATTTTCAATTTATTTGAACGTATTTCTAATTTATTTTATAATTTGTTAAAAGTCCTTAAAATCGGACCAAAGGAAAAGATATATTACCAGAATATATTGGTAACTAGAATGGGCTATCGCCCATTCTAGCTCCTCCGGAGGGGTGACAGCTGAAGCTGTCAATGCGAGTGCTCCGCACTCGATTAGGAAACGCTTGAATCATTGTAGAAAGCTTGAATCAATGTAGAAAGCTTGGTTTTCAGTTTCGATTTCAGATTCGTCATCAGCGACCTAAAAAACATCTAGGTACCGATTTTCAGTCGAATCGGTACATAAATGACACATGTTGTCAGCCATTTTGTTTGCCGCCATGTTGAATTTTGTAAATCTGACGTTATATTCGTTATTAGCTACATTAATAACCTGTGCATACCGAGTTTCATTTTAATCGAACTGTAAATAAAAAAGTTTGAATAAATGGCTACGGGGACGCCACCATTTTGAATTCTTTAGCGACGGTCACAGATTCGTGATCTGTAGCCTCGATAACACTCACATACCTATTTTTGGACGAATGCCACCTTAAATAACGGATCGTGTCCTGCAATTTGTGGCGCCATTTTGAAGTTTTCAATTCCGTAGACATGATCGTTATCGGCTACTCTAATTACCTCTAAATACCGAGTTCCAGCCGAATCGGTTGGCAAATAAGAAAGTTACAGTATAATAGGCCATTTTGAAATTTTTCAATTTCGATGTCATATTCACAATCAGCTACTTCAGTAACTTCATCATACTGAGTTTAATTGGAATCGGAGGGTAAATAAGAGAGTTACAGTAAAAGATGGATATTAGGCTGTGGAGACGCCGCCATTTTGAATTTTTGAGTTACGATTAGATATTCGGGATCTGTGACCTCGATAACACATAGGTACTTATTTTCAGACGAATGGCACCGTAAATGGCAAAATATGTCCCGCAACTCGGCCGCCATTTTGAATTTTTCAATTTCGACGACATATTCACAATCAGCTACTTCGGTAATTTCATCATACCGAGTTTCATTCGAATCGGTCGGTAAATAAGAAAGTTACAGTAAAAGATGGATATTAGGCTATGGAGACGCCGCCATTTTGAATTTTTGAGTTACGATTTGATATTCGTGATCACTGACCTCGATAACACATACGAACTTATTTTCAGACGAATGGCACCGTAAATGGCAAAATATGTCCCGCAACTCGGCCGCCATCTTGAATTTTTCAATTCTGATTCTGGATTCGTAATCGGCGACCTCGAAAACCCCCACACACCGATTTTGAGCGGTGTGAGACCAAAAATGACCTAAGTCGCCGGCCATTTTGGCGCCGCCATTTTGAATGAATTTCAATGTCATATTCGTGATCACCGTGGTCGATAATCCCCGGGTACCAAATTTCAGGCCAATCGGACGACAAATAGATTTAATTGCGATTTTTCTATGAATTTGGCTCACCCTATATATATTTATTTTGCTCACCCATGCCGTTGACATTCTATCGATTTTTATTTAATCAGTGAACTGCATTGCCGGCCGAAATTTATCTCGGAAGCGAAAACATGGACTTTTGAAACGACGATATTTCAGGAAATAATGGGAGTGGAGAGGCTTTCTAGGTCTCGAATTAATCGGAAAGGACTATATTTTGTTGTGATAGTGGAGTGTGCGGGCCAAATCGGAAATTCGGCCCGGCACGGGCGTGTGAATGTTGGGTTTTTTGTGGGAAAGTGAAAAACATCTACGTACAAATAAATTCATAATTAAGCAATTACTTGGAATAGAAGGTCGTTCTGTGTCTCGATGGAAAGGGGGAGCTTGGCCCTTTCCCGTGATACCAAATTGTATAGGGAAAATCGAAAATTCGGCCTCGCAGGGGCGAGACAAACGTGACAAATTTGAGTGTGTTAAAACGTAACCTAGAAAATTGCAAAACATGAAATTTTAAAACACTCATATTTTAGTTAATACTGGACGTATAGGCTCGATCTTAGTCTCTATTTGAACACGAAGATTCGCATTTTATTCGTGCAGTACGTGCCCTGGGTTAACTAAAAAATTTAGTGTAGTTCTGTGCGAAATAAGAATGGATATTTTCGTAAAAATCGAAAACCGTAAGTACTTTAAAAATACATAAGTGAATAAAAATCGGGAGTGGAACGGCGTTCGACGTTTCTCTGGAAAAAAGAGGAACGTAGCTTTCCGGCGATACCAAGTTTGACCGGAAAAATGGAAAATTAGGCCCGCGGCGAGCGCGACAAAATTAGCTTTTCCGGGATCTTTTAAATTTAAAATATCACATAATTTCGAAAATTTCTTCCACTTTGACCGCCCGTATCTCGTTAATTTTTGAAGCTGGAAAAAAACAAAAAAAACGACTTTTAGATAATTCATTTTTCTACATTTTCGTTAGGGCAAAGTATTTTGCTCTAGGAGGCCCCGTTTAGAAGTTATGGAGGTTTAAAGGTAAAAACGTCAAATTTTTCGCCTTTTTGCACCGCCGCACCTTCCGGCCGATATCTCCGAAACGAAGCGTCGCACGGAATTTTTGAAGATACCGGAGGAAGCGGAAAGAAACGCTCTTGTCCTTTGAGATTTTTTTATTTTCAGCTAGCTCCAACCGTTTTCGAGTTATAGGCGAAAAACCGAAAAAATGAGTCTCGCTTCGGATTCGAAACAGCCCAAAAACGTGCAATCTTAAAACGTCCGTATTTTTCGAAATACATATTTCGGAGCGCCGTACGGCGTCGCGGCGGAAAGGTCAGAGATTCTAGATGTAGCTAGCCGCAAACTGCGAGGTCGAAATCGAAAATTAAGCCCGGCAGGAGCGAAAGGAAATCGTACATTTTTGACGTTTACGAAATACCAAATCGCCTTCCCCTATTTTCTCTTTTACCCCTCGACTCCTCATTCCATAAAAAAGCAGGCGAGAGAGATAGGTGACTTTCGTCCGATTGTAACGGAAAAACCCGGAAAAATACCGGAACCGAGTATAGCCTATACACTGTAGAATTCCGCCCCGATCACTTTCGAGGCGGGCACGGACCGGCGAAATGAAGCGCGTCTCGACAGCATGTACCTTAAGATCGCAAAGAGGAAGGGGCTCGCACCAACTGCTCTTTATTACTATGATATGCATATCGTCTGCCTTGTAATCCAATATTGATTGTGGCATGTAGCCAGCAGAGCAGTTGTTGAGAAAGATATATGTTTTCTGTACTTATCTATAATCTGTTATTGAAGTTTTTTGTAAGAGTGGAAATAAATACTAGTAATTAACAAGCGAATAATTCGATAACACGGAAACCTTAATGAAGATGGAAGTGGCCACAGGTGAGCCATCTGTACCGTTATGCTGGCGCCGGTCCTGTCCTCTAATGACATTATTTAGTCGCTTCCTTATATGAATAAAACTGAACTACTCACGTCTGTGCTGCAACAAGAATACAAGTAATTTTAGATAATGTGATTACATATATGAGTCCGGATTAGTAACTTTTAAATCCCAACCCACGACTATAGTTAAGGAATATTGTATTATAGATAATTGGGTATTAACATATGTCAAACTCAGAGAAAAGGAAACTAGTTTTAATCATAAAAGATTATCAGTTTTGTATGAATAAATTAAAACGTCTTAACGCAAGTCAAACTTTTGTAGATTTCTTTTTCGTGTTGTATAATCTGCGTAGGTGATTTCCGTGGTTAGTTGCTAGAGCCGGAAGCACCTGCCAATAACCCTCATATCATATAAGTGCAGTCCCCAAAGGCAAATTAGTACCACAATTTCCAACTCAATCAATACATCATATGCAAGTAGGACTTTACACACATAGAATAAAAGAACGTGCATCTGGGCTAAGGTAATCGCTCCATAAATTAGGGTAAATTAATTTTTCTACTTGTTCGAGATTATGGCGCCATTTTAGAAACAAATACCTACCTGCAATACACTATTGTAACGAGAATTTCATAAGATGCAAAATATATACAGGGTACTACTTAATAATCAACAGTTAAAGACATTTCCTGCTAGATTGGAAGTGAAATTTTTCAACCAATAACTGAAAAATATAGTTTTTTGTGCCACAAATTATATTACCAGATTTTAAACTGTTACTCCTAAAAACAGTTGAGAAATTAAAACGGAGCTAATCTCGTTCTCACCCTGTATATCAAGCATTGCACGTCATCACTACAAATACACTGACATCCACTAACATCCAACCTCAAAGAAAAGTAATGGGACGTTTCGTGTCAAATGGATCACGTGCACTCCCAAAATTTGTACTGATGGATTTTGACGTTTGGGGTCTCAAAATGTTCGTTAGGTTATGTACATTCAAAAAACTGCTGGCCAAAAAAAAACCGATATAGCGGATTCAATATGGCGCCTACAAAGTAGGTCATCGAGATGGAATTAATTAGAAAGTGTAATAACATGTTAATAATCTTTTAAAAATACCACCTAAATATATATTACATAGTTTCAGGATCGCTAACTATGAATCCATCATCGAAAATACGAAATTCAAAATGGCGGATCCAACATGGCGGATCAACCCCTTATAAAACGATTTTATCGCATAAAATGATTTCGAATCAGTTTTCGATATTGGTATGGGGTTTTTAGTCTCCGAGTCTTATTCTATCATCGAAATTTCAAAATTCGAAATGGCGGATCCAATATGGCGGACACAAGCTCCTTCTAACCCATTTTTAGGCTGCAGTGTGAACCCAGCTTATTCGAAACTACTGATATGGGGGTTTTTCGTGTCTCTGCATTCAAATGTACCATCGAAATTGCAAAATCCAAAATGGCGGACGGAACCAATATGGCGGCATCAACGCCTTTTATAACCCTTTTTTCGGCTACAGCATGAATGCAGGTAAGTTAAAATGCGTTTTTAAGA
This sequence comes from Stenurella melanura, assembly GCA_963583905.1. Taxonomy (NCBI): domain Eukaryota; kingdom Metazoa; phylum Arthropoda; class Insecta; order Coleoptera; family Cerambycidae; genus Stenurella; species Stenurella melanura. The sequence goes on from OY757309.1 coordinate 258,150,696, forward strand.
TCTCTCATTACAAACTTATCATCGGGAATCCGTATTTATTCCCTCTTGCTCCTTATTTGTCGAGTACTCACTGGTGATGAATTATTTTCATCAATATCATAATTTATATCAGTCTTAAGTTATTTGGCATAAGAATATTTAATGACTGCTAATGTCTTATCCTTTTTTGGAATTAATCCATGTGCCATTTGTATTCCTGTGCCATTTGTATTCCTGTCCAGCTGTGGCCGAAAAAAGGATTGGAAAAGGCGTTTATGCCACCATGTTGGTTCCGTCCGCCATATTTGATCCGCCATTTTGGATTTTGCAATTTCGGCGGCACATCTAAATGCAGAGACACCCATACCAGTAGTTTCCAATAAGCTGGGTTCACACTGCAGCCTAAGAATGGCTTAGGAGGGGCTTGCGTCCGCCATATTGGATATGCCACTTTGAATTTTGAAATTTAGATGATACAGTGAGACTGAGAGACCCCAAAAGCCCCATGCCAATATCGAAAACTGATTCGAAATCATTTTGTGAGATAAAATAGTTTTTTAAGGCGTTAGATCCACCATCTTGGATCCGCCATTTTGAATTTCGTACTTTCGAAGGTGGTAGCGATCCTAAAAACTATGTAATATGTATTTAGGTGGTATTTTTAAAAGATTATTAATATTTTATTACACTTTTTAATTAATTTTATCTCGAGAACCGAGTTTGTAGGCACCATATTGGATCTGCCATATCGAATTTTTTTCAAGGCCAGCAGTTTTTTGAAAGTACATAACCTGACGAACTTTTTGAGACCTCAAACGTCAAAATCCATCGGCACTAGTTTTGGGAGTGCACGTGATCCGTTTGACACGAAACGTCCCAATATATTTTGATTTCACAAAAGCATTCGATGGGCTTAATCATCAGATTGTTATTAAAAAAGTATTGGAGTTACAAATAATTTGACACAATTTCTATATTTGACAGATAGGAAGCAGTACGTCGCGTGCAATGAATTCAGGTCTACTGATTACGTACTTTGTTCCAGTGTGTCTCAGGGGTCTGTTCTTGGACTACTCTTTTAATTTATTTGTCAGTCATTTTGCATTTGAGCTATATGTTTATTTTTTTGTTTATTGTATGCATATGACATCAAACGGCTAAATAGAGTTTTTAACATAAGTGACTGCATTAAATCACAAATGTATCTAACCTTGGTGTGTCGAGTCTCAAATTAAACATACAATCATGTAACGTAATGGCATTTTCCACGATTGATATTAATTGTACATGTTACTTCTCTAGATAATGAACCTTTAACTCGACCGTCCTCGTTTAAAGAACTCTGAATAATTTTTGACAAGTTTTTCTCTTGTTGGGTAGCCGTGCTCTAACACTCAGCTCTAAATTAGAAAGTGTGCAAGGCCATTTTCTTACATTTCTATATTTAAATCTCAAGGAATATATCCACCAATTGGTTTTCCACAAATCAATTTACTGCAAATTTTCTCTACGAATAACCTATCTGAAAGACACAACAACTCTGCCATACATTAAAAAAATTGATTCATTATGATATTGATTGTAGTCAGATACAGTAACTCTATATTCCACGAATAAATTCAAGACATAACTGAACTTTCTACCTTGCCATGGCTCGGACAAACTTTTTAAAGTTTTCATCAGTTTACAGTATAGTATGTGCACTAGTTGTAACCGCAGTCAATATTATATTGATATCTTTAATAAATAGGAGATGTTGTCTAAAATCATATATATGTGTATTTTTTTCCCATAAATTAAATTCTCTGTAAGTCGCTTAATTGGAGCAGCATCGAAGGAAAATCTGCCCTTCACTCACAATAGTTACTTGCGTTGCTGCCTAAACACAACCTAACAGATCTGATTCATTAATCAAATTGAAAATAAAAATAGTGTATACAGTTGTCGTGAAAGTGCTTCAAGTTTTATGATTCTCAAACTTGTTTTTATTAATTTGATCACCGCTGGAATAGTCGAGTATTTTAAAAGAATGCGTCGTCCTTTTAAATATTTAATCGAGGAAAGATCAGACGTTAAGAGCTCACGGATGAATTATTACTTTTTTAATAGGAGGAAAGGTTAGCTGTGATATAAAAAAAATCCAATTAAGTCATCTCATTTTTTTTACACATCCTGTATGTGATGGGCCTGATTTAATTGGAGGGTCTATTAAAGCAACAGGAAATAGACTATTGAAGTGGGAATACTAATTTTAAATTTCAGGTGTTATTTTTATAATAATCATCTGTAATTGTAGGAGTATAAAACAAATCGTTTTTACAGGAGCAATCATCTGCATCACTTTAATTTCATTAATGGATTTTTTTCTATTAAAACCATTAGGAATTTAGTACTATAACATTAAAAGTAGTTTGTCGACCACCAAAGAAATGTCGATTTACGATAATTAATGTATCTTTATAATGGGCGTCATCTGCATATTGTAATAACTGACAAAAGACATGATACATTTTTTTGCAAAAATCCAATCTTGGGTTTTTAGTGCATTTACACCCTTATCCAGTGTTATTAGAAATGTTTTTGTGTTGTGTCGTTGATCTATGGTCGAGAACCGCTGCACAGTGGGTCATTTTAAATATCTAGCAAATAATAAATGCAAAATTTCATACTCACAGATTTCTAGAATTGTACCCACATTTAATAATAGGATACCTACGTAGTTCCTGGAAGAAATATTAGACAGATTGGTGGCAGTAGTTGGCTGTGGTGTAATAACAAACTGCGCCGAATTGCCATTTGTGTTAATTTGTACTTCAGGATTAGTGTATCGTTATAAAAGTTGTGTTGCGTTTATGTGCCTAAAACGTTGTAGTTGTTTAATTTGAAGGTATGTACACTATTTATCATAAATCTGTTACTACGCATATTCTTAGATAAGAGATATTTGAACATATGCATGTGAGATATCCTATGTTTTAAGTTTGAAAAGCCCGCAAACCTCAAATTCGGGCGTATTCGGTTTGGAATAATTTTTCTCGTATTATGCAACCCATTTGTATTATTTCTAAATAGAAATAAATTGCCAAGAACTGCCAGGGACATAATTTTTCATTGTTTCAGGTTATCGTGTTAATCCCAAAAAGAGAACTTTTTAAAGTTTGGTGTTAGGAGAGTGCAGTTAAAAATAAAAACTCCGCTGTTTTAACTTGCATCTGATGAAGAAGCAAGTTATATTCTTTATTCGTGGTACTATATGCCTTCCAGTTTCCATGGAATTTTAATACATGGTGCTGATATAATTAAAATGTCTATTCTTCCAATAGGAATGCTTTCGGAGGAAGCTTTAGAACCACATAATAAGGATTTTAAAAAATTTCGGAAATATAATACAAGGACATTCTTTCGCAAAGATGCCATGGCAGATTTGTTTAATAGTAGATTATTTTCGTCGTTATCTAAGTGAAGTTCAACCAGTTATTCTCATAGACAACCTCTTAACAGAGACTTTATCCAATTATTATCAGATGCACCCCTTCTGACTGCGACCACATCATCACAATCACCTGATGAGTCTGTTAATAATACTGAATCCTACTCTGAAATTACATAGGAATTTTGGCGGGGGTTCGCTTATTGTGAATAAAATAGTTACGAATTACTAGAAATAAAAAAACACTTAGAAGAATATTAATTTGAAACTTTCTTATGTTTCAAGCGTTTTTTGTAAGTTAAGTAATTTTTTTAAATCGTGGCTTGTTTATTTTATTAACTTATTATACTTTAGCTAAGCCATTATATTATATACAATAAATGCATGTTTTGAATTTTTATTTCCTAGATATGTCATTTTACCCACTGTGCGCTGGATCGATTTTGATCAAGTTTTTCACTGATCATTTATCAGATGATCGACCTCCAAGTTAAAAAAAAATCACACTGTACCAGAAAATACTAGTAATTATTTTACCTTTATAAAAAAATTATCATCATTCTCATAAAATTATAAGAAAGAAACGTGCCCTTTATGTACAATACAGATGGTATCATAATGTTACTTTTCATCTAAATTATCCTGTTCCAAGATAATTTATCCTGAAACCAAGGATAAACGAAACAAAAGCACTTACCCAAATAACAGTTATGACAAACTTTAAAACATCCACAGGCAGGTGTTTCGACATTTAAGTCTCCTCAGTGTGGCCAGTTCTAAAGCTTGAAACAAACTGAACAATATTCTAGCAAACATTCCCGTCACAATCACCAATGGCTTACCTGGACAGGATATTAAAAATTTAAATTAGATTATTGAAAATTCTCGTAAAGGGATAATTATAAATATAATTAGATAAAAATGCAACTTCCCGAAATTGTAAAAGTACTAAACTGCTGCACAAGAAATCACTACTTCCACGTCCAGATTTCCCATCCAAGTTTCCTTAAAAGAAAACATTGATACTATTTTCATGTGTTTCCGCTCCTTAAAAAACCATCCTTTAAAATCCGTGGGTTCAAAAATTATAACAAGAGGTAAACACTAATACATTGTGAAAGATATTCTTTATAGGATTTTACAAACAGCGGAAAGAAAAACTATCATCTATGAGAACTAAAAGAAAAACTGTATGTAAAAATGTCAATGAAATGTTGAACAGATTGGGCCGTTACTTGATGAAAATCCATGATAATAATTGGGAAGAAAACTATATTAGTTTTTGATTTTCACTTTACTTCTTGTCAACATGACAATTGTTTCGCCACACAGTGGCTTCTTCGAATGTTGAGTACTGGTATACTAATTTTACAATGCACAAACTATATGGTTTTATACAATTTCGATCTAATCCTAATCTTAATTGCTAAGCGGAAAAGTACAATATAATTTAAATTACTAAATGGAAGGGTACATATATTTCTAGGTAATTTATTGAATCTAATTTTAACAGTCTAAGTAAATAAATTTAGTAAGGGAGATGAGTGTTTCAATTTGGTCATTTAATAAAATATCAGACGACTTTAGTTTATTTATTTCTAGAGATTCTAGTAAATCGAGTTTTAACCCTTTTTTCTCGGTGTGTAAAATTTTAAACTCATCATTGAACACGTGACCTACTACTATTAGGTGGTTAGCATAAGTTGAGTTTGTTTTATTACTGACGTAACTTCTTTTGTGTTCTGATAACCGTTTACCAAAATTTCTTCCTGTTTGTCCAATATGTACCTTAGGACAAGCACCACAACTCAACTTATAGACGCCTGATTTATTTTCTGATGAAATTTTGTCTTTTGCATTTTTTAAATGTTTTCCTATTGTGTTATTAGTTTTGAAAGCTACATTAATATTACGTTTTTTTAAAAAAGAGAAAGTTTTTTCTGTTGGGTAGCGGATGTAAGTGAGAACTTTGAAACTGTTATTTTGATCTTTTATTGTTGGATATACTTTTTTAATGGTTTTATTGAAAGATTTTTTCACAATGATATTGTCTATTACTTCGGGGTTGTAACCATTGTTGAATGCAATTTGTTTCATTATTTGTAGTTCTTTGATATAATTTTCTTCCGATAAGGGGACAGTCAAAAGCCTGTGTATCATGCTGTTGTCGAACTGAAACCGAAAACACTATTAACTTTCTAGATTTGACTATTAAAAGATTCAATAAAAAACATGATTTTTCAATTTTTCATAAACCATCCCACACTGACATAACAATACACACCACCTCAGCACATCCTCGCCAACACAAAATAGCAGCATACAACAGCATGATACATAGGCTTTTGATTGACTGACTTTTTGAATAAAAAATATCTGCCAAAAAATTTGAAATGAAAAGTCAATTTTTCAAACGTAAGAACTGAATAATTACGGCGATCAGAGACCTGTTCTATGTCTCGATGGCGATGAGAATGACCGTACATCGTGAATCGCGAGGTGAAAATCGAGAATTGGGGCCAGCAGGAGCGAAGGCGAATCGTCATTTTTTGACAATTCGTGACATTTCGAAGAACGAAATTTTCTCCATCTAACATGTTTAATTTTTTTCTCATTTATGCACCACTAAGAGCCGGTTTTACAATCGCTAGTTAACTTCCAGTCAGAGTTAACTTTCAGGTTATTATAGAAATTGGGTTTTACAATAGCTGGTCATTTTCGATGTGGTAGTTAACTAGCAGATGAGGTGTGGGTAAACTAGAAATTGGCAGTTTACTGGCAATTCATAACCTACAAAATAACTGTCACAAAATAATTTTTTGATATTTTGCCTAAAAATGGATATGTGCGAAGTAAATGCATATAGCAGTGATGAGTAACCAAGGTAATCCTGTATAGACCTAACTTTTTCGAAGAATACGATGGAAGAGATTTTTTAAATAGATCGAAACTAAATACTACCTACTTACTTAGTAATAGACCACTAACTCATAAATTGCTTGACATTTATATTCGATGGCAGGTAACGTGACTTTGGACCAAAATTCATACATTTTATGTATTGTTATGAATTACACCCCCTTGGAACTGGAGATGATACGCCTATGCCTACTAATAGTGACTGGAAAGACTCTAGAAAGAGCCATGGAGTTTTCTGGAGTGTGGTTGGAGAAGATTCTGGTTTAATCTAGCGGTAATTTCGGAGTATATAAGGCGCGATTACCAGTGCAGAAGAAGAAGTTTATTAAGAAGGCAGTTTATAAAAGTGAACAAGTTGAAAAGTGAAAAGTGAGGTTAAATATCAAGTAAACAAAGTGTAAATAGTCAGTAAATTATTAAATAAAGTGTTAGTGGTGTTTATCTCTCGTTGAAATTATTTAGAACCCACGGATTCATACAGGGTGTTTCCTAAGAGGTGGAAATACGCAACAGTATATTACCCATTTTTCCAGTACCAACATTATAAATTTTATTCACAACCTCTCGTTTACAAATCATCACTTAACTTTATATTGAAAAACGCATATGTCGGTAAAGTTATAGTTAACCTGCAAGTAAAAGTCAACTAAACATGAAAGTTAACTTGCGATTGTAAAACCGGCTGTAAGAGTTTGGTAGAAATGCACCTTCATTATAGATACTATCTAAACTCCCTTTGGAAAAAAATCTGGCTTTATAAAAATGATTTCATGAAAACTGTGGCTGCCTGCCGGGCTATTATACTAGCAAGTTAAAATTCTGAAATAAATTTGTCCAATTTCTTATTTGACATTCTCATTATAACACTAGCATCCAACATGGTCCCTTACGAGTAAGCAGATTAAACTAGTATCTACATGACCCCCTACGGTGTGTAAATTCAGTTAAAAATGAGAACAAAGGCCTGAAATTAATTTATTTACCTACCTTGTGTTTAATTTTTTTTTCAATCTAAAGGATTACATTTTCATAAAATCTCTCATTCGGTTTCTTGGAAATTCTTAGCCTTTTTTTCGCACTTATTCTGGGCTCATCAGAAAGGCACAAAGCCACTCATAACGATGTACCATGTAATACCTGAAACACCCTTTGTACGTCATATTTCAAGTTTCTGTACTCCTACTGGCTTGCTTTACTTATTTACCCCTATTTAACCTCCAATCCTTCAACGGAATAAGCCCAAAATATAATCTGGTTACAGATCTCGTAATACATACGTGTACCAAATTTCAAGTCAATATCTTAAACCGTTTCAGATGAAGTAAAAGTAAACGGCGATTAAGGTATCGCTTTGCATAATGCAACTTCGACCTTCTCGTACGACGCGCCAACAACTGTCATTTCAAACAATTACAGGTGACAAATAGTACCACAAGTATCATGAATATGTAATAATCACCGGATCAATTTTATGTCCATTTGTGGCGTTTAACCTTGTTCCTGTTTTTTTCAGAATTGTAGTTCATTATTTACGAATGTAACATGTCGAGTGCATACTGTATCTCCACCTGTATAAGGCATACAGTTACGAGCAAGGCAGTCAGTCGCCTTTTTATTGTATTTTTACTTTTTTCAGGCCGCGTATCCAAAATACCATTTTATATCCCACACATAAATATTTTTGTAGGGTAGTAAAAGTGACAAACAAATATGTGAATAATCGTTTTATTGCTTACAAAGTATGTTTACGCTGGTCATCAAATATGCATAGAATGTCTTGTTAACAAATGCAGTGATGTGGGTATAAAAAGTTATTCTCGTTGTCAGCTCGATCTATAAAATTATATTAATGATTTGTAGCACAACTGTGGGTAACCACCTAAAGCATTAATGTTTATATCATGTCCTCCAGTAATGTCCGCTAACAACCACAGGAAGCTGAGTCGCCCGCGATCTCTCCCTTGGAGCAGATGACTCAGAAGAACAAAAACTATTCTCTGGGGAAAATTATTGAGTTCGCATTTTGACTCATTCTCTAGTATACGTTGTCCCTAGAGAGAAGTGCCGGTAGTGAAACTCCAAGTGCTTGAAGACTAGCAGTACTACTTCACGGCCTTGATCACCCAACTAGTGATTTGGTATTTTATAAGAGCTGTAGTAATGTTTCGGACGCAAATTTTGTAAAACAAAATTACTCTCAGGAATACCGTCAGAACGTGTTTACAACAGTTATAAATGCAAAATTGGCACCATCTTATAAAATATTTCAGTGGCTGTTAATATTTTCTAAAGCCTATTGGAACCATTACAAAATAATTATATACACATTTCCGCAGGCCTTGTGAAAATTTAATACCTTCACCATATAGCACTTTTATTAAAGCTTCATTTAATTGCGCTATATAACATACTTCAGTGTTTACACTATTGCTATAAAACAATTAAACAACTGTTTTATAAGAGCTCATAAGCAGCCGTTATTAAAAAAAAAAATCTGCATTCAAACACACTAATAATAAAATGATTTCTTAAATGTATCCTAAAATTTGTATTTTTGATCCTAAAAGCATATGACAATATGACTTAATACTCGGTAATAGCCTCTATTAAGAGTGGTATGTCGTCTAAAAATCAGAAATAAATTACTCTCAAACGCCGCCCGTCCGCGACAATTTATAATTAGACCATTGCAGTTACGAAATTTGTACAGGCGAAAAATAGAAGAAAACATATCAATCTAGGTTTGTATCTTTTTAATATTTTGCGAAAAAATGGTATTAATTAATAAGATTTGGTTTAATTAGCAGCAAATTGCTGATTTTTTAAAAAATATTTAGAATCAAAATATGAGAAAAAGGACTCGATACAAACCTGCATTCATGTTTTCTGTGTATCGTACTATTTTTATTTTTCCAAAAAACATAATACTTTTTGCAAAAACATGTATAGCACGGAACCGTGCAAAGGCACATTTTGCAACAAATGTTACAGTGATACGAGCTCCCTCTGGATTTATTATTGTTTAAGCTCCGCCCTTCACCCAGAATTATTTTATGAATGAGAAAATATAACGAGGGAACGAAATAAGAAATTAAACCAAATCATTTCTAATAACACGGGACGCCCAATAAAGTACCAAATTCCATTAATTTACTATTATACTCAACAGGTACTCTACTCTTTGATTATACTACAAGTACGGAATTATAACAATATAGTAACTAGTTATATGTAGCCACCCATGCACTAACAATAATGTGTAATTGTGTTTCAATTCTTCTTTATAAAATGGTGGTATGCTGGTATATTTGAAAACATTTATAGGACAATACAATTGATACTAAATTTTAAAGATGTGTTCTTGTCGTAAACACATGAATATAGAATTATAAGGGGCGATGCGATTTGCAATGAAAGGAATTAGATACACAAAAGTAAAGCGCACATTTTCCCATTTTCTCATCAAGTCACACGCATCAGTTTGTTGCATTAGACCAAGTAACAGGATTTTTTTCATAATAACTTTTATTTCTGGGAAAAATAGAAAGAAATGTTTGGGATAAAAACTGTCGGCAGTAAAGTTATCTATCGATCTGTCAAAATAATGAAATCTAGGCTCAAAATGTAAAAAGAAACAGAGAAACCAACTTACTCCTTTAAACCCGAAAATATTTTCCAGAAAAAAAACAACTTCGTGAAAATTTAACAAATCAGAGCTAAAAGTATTGTCCAGAAGGTGATGTGGACCGATGTTGAAAATATTTTCTTGTTGAGATCGCGCACCAATGTAGACGTTCTAAGACTCAAGTTGCAGGTTTTTATCTCTGCTTTAAAAATTTGTAGAGAAAACATTTCTTTCTTTTTTACTTTCAAAATTTTGCAAATTTTTAGAATCGCTCTGACATTCGTATTTTAAAAAAATGCGCTATTAAATTTCATTGATACAAATAATTGATGCTTTGGATTTTAAAATCTAACCAGGTAAATCAGAGATATCCATATTTTTGAGAAATAACCTACTATGTCTAAAGTTATTAATGATATTTTGATGCGGGGTTTAGTTTAAAACATCTATCATTAAACTTTTGTCTACTATAAAAGCAAATTTGTAAATTCTCCCCATCCATATATTTTTTAAGAAAATATGAATAATAATTCGTAAAACTGAGTGTACACCAGGCAAGTTATTTTATATATGTGCTAATATGTGATATGTGCTAAGTATATAACACTAGTTCCTTGGTCAAATCGAGACTACTACTCCTAGAAAGTAAAATTTCAAATAAAAGGTTGCCTCTATCCTTAATCTTTATTTATTCTCGATATATTTACTTGTTACTTACTTCGAAAAATTGGCATTTGCTTGCTACATTTACGTCTGCAAATTTCAGGTTAGGGTTGTAAAGAAATTCTTATTTTATACTATATACTATCAAAACAGTACCTGAGAGGTCAACCACTTGTAGAAATTACACGAACTGCCGAGACTGCCTTCCCTGCGGCGCCTGCGTAACTCCAACCAGCCGCACTTGCGGGGCTTTCAATTATATGACCGCCACTGTCATGGCTGCCGACAGCCTGCCTAAAATTCGGAGAACGAGTGCCGACGGTGGTTTACCTCTCGATAGACAACTAGTGAATTTCATAATGATCCGTTGAATAGTTTAATGCTTATAAATAGTTACTTATCACTGATTTTCTGCGAATCATTTCTCTTATTCTCGGCGTCTATTGGATGTATAACAATAATAATTAAAATAATTTTTTTGTTTAACTTGCCATAATTCAAAAACGAAAACATGAATGGATCTCAATTTTACTATGTCATCACTACATATTTATTAATGAACTGTGGTAATATGAAGGTCAAATTTTACTAATTGTAAAAAATACGTTTTTTTTTCAAAAACCATGTCGATAAAATGTGAGTATTTGCAAGGATCAGTTAACGAACGGAAAACCCTTTAAGTCTATGCTGAGAAGAAATAAAAATGGAGACACCTTTTTTATTTGAAACTTTTTTTCTGTTTAACAGTTTCTAAGAATATCGCGTATAGACAAATTAGACCAATAAATAACTAATCCTATACGCATAACACTTATTGGATAAAACAACTTGCGTGGTGTATATTTTTGATTTTAACAATGGTTGCTAATTTTTGTTTATTGGTAAACTACCATTATTTGAGGGAGACTACAAAATAAAAATTCAAGAAGTCCTGAGGAATCCCCTGAGGATCCAAGAGTTTAAATTTTGATTTGTTGAATGATGTGACAGCTAAAGCTTTACACATACGAAAACTAAACAACATTAAAATGATAAGTTTTCTATTTAGTTATAAACAAGAATTAGTACTATAATAACAAACAAGACTGCAGCTACGGACACGTATTTCGGAGTTATTGCTCTTCATATATGGCACATGAGGTACAAAGGTACAAAATAGAGTACCTACAATATACTGTGCTTTCCTATCTTTGTTGGTCTTGCTTTTAACAATATAACAATATTATTTATGCCATGCTACGCTGATGAGGAGCAGTAACTCTGAAACGTATGTCCGTAGCTGCAATATTGCATACCACTAATTTTTGGTTATAATTTTTATCGGACCTCATCAACTCTTATTCTTTTTATTTAATATTATTATTTCCTTATTGACGATTATTATTAATTAATGCAGATTACTAATTATTGAATATCTTTTCCATTGTGCAAAAATATAGATATACTCGTATACTCCATATTACAAATTAAAATTCTAGGGAAGCATAATACCTAGCCGTCTAAATTATAAATACTGTATTTATTGAAGGAATAATATGTTAAAAACGCATTTAGGTTAGAATGATAGGATAGATGTGTCGGGTGTCGGCATAACCTTTGAGCTTTGGCAGGTAGAATTTATATACAATCATGAACTAATTTCGAGCTTATACGTAAGTGGAATCGCGGTCATTCATTTCTATTTACTACTACATAGTACTATAAACACATAAAATAATATTTTATCGTTTTTAAAGGACCGCCCACTGGAGTTTCCCTTTCACCTCCCCTGTTGCAAATTTTAGCAGCTTGTCGAGGCATACCTACTCTTAATTATTTAAGAAACTTGTTATGGCTCACAGTGACTGCAATTTTTGATACGGAGGTTTACTGTGAACTATGGCAATGGTTTTAATATACTATCTTTAGCGCGTCCACGTTTATTGATGATTTCTAATAATTTCTGACATTTTGTAACCTAGATTTTACGAATTTGAGCTTTTATGCAATGAATTTTTTAAAATAGATCACCCACTTTCGCGATACTTTTACAGCCCTTATGATAAATCAGTTAGGACTGAGTTATACATGCAACCATGGAAGAAATATTGGGTTCGATTTGCCTAAATATAACCTAGAAATTAATGGAAATGAATCTCTTTATTTGCAGAGGTGTTAATTTATTTTGTATTTATTGCCAAAAACACAGAGTTACTTGTATTAGTTGAAGCATATAATCAGTATTTTGGCATATCATTCGTGACCTGATACATTATTAGGGCAATGAGTGGAATGCATCATGTTTAATTTTACAATTGAGCAAAGTAACAACTATACAATAGTGTTATATTACCACACCCAAAGCTTTTAATTTCCAGATGTAAGAATTTAAAATTTATTTTTTACTTTTTAGTACATTTTTTTATACAGGGTGTCCCGAATTGCATAGACCAAACTTCACTAACTAATACATCATTTCAAAATAAGAAAAAAAGTTCCTAGAAACATGGGTCGGGAAGTGAATAGTTTCCGAGATACAGGGTGTTCAAGTAATTCTCCTGAAAATGTTTTTTTATGAATATTTTCGAAACGTCTAAAGATAAACAAATGATAATTTACACAGAAATTTAACATTTTATGCTTTTTAAGAAACTATGTACGAAAATCATTCAGGAGCGGGTGAAACTTGGGGGGGGGCAGGTATAATTTAGCCCCAACTTTATTCTGACATTTTTAAATTAATTTATGAGCAGAACTTAAAAATTTGAAGTTTTCTACACAAAAAAGTCTCTTGTGTTTTTTCTCTAAAATTATCAGTTTTTGAGTAAATCTTATCTGAACTTTATTCGGGAATAGTTTTTATGAATAATTTTTAGCAGAACAGAAAAAACAATGACGGTAAAACAAAATTTGATTACAGAGTGTGTAGCTTTACGAATGAAATCAGGATTAGCCCTTAAATTTTCACATTCTTCGAGAATTCTTTCTATTAACTCTTCTCTCGTGTTTACAGGGATTGCGTAGACTTTGTCCTTTAAATAGCCCCAGACCAAAAAATCAACTGGAGTTAAATCCTGTGAACGGGGTGGCCAGACTCTTGCACCTAATCGACCGATCCATCGTTCAGGATAATTATTGTGTACCCACAAACGGTTCTCAACAGCAAAATGTGCAGGAGCTCCGTCCATTTGAAACCAGCATTCATTTCTTAAATTAAGAGGAATATCCTCGAGATATTGAAAAAAATGGTTATTTAAAAAATCATTAAATAATGGTCCATTTAAACGGGGAGGAAGGATTGGAGCCTACAAAAAGTCCCGTTTATAACACCATACCATATATTAACGCTAAACTACTGTTGAAATGCCCTTGGGCGAATTATATGAGGATTCTGATGAGCCCAAATTCTTAAATTATTAAAATTAACCGATCCATTATGGTCAAAGGTAGCTTCATCAGTGCCAATAGTTTTACTTCCGAAATCGGGATCTCGTTCCATGGCATTTATAAACCAATTACAAAAATTGATACGCCTTTCGGGATCACGTGGTTGAAGGCTTTGGACTGGCTGCATTCGAAAAGCTTTCCTGTGGTCTTTTTTCAGAATCTGAAAAAATTTGTTTTTGGAAACATGCACAGTTTGCGCACGTAGCTGTTGGACCGCTCTTCTGATATTTAATTTATTATTATTGTTTTTGGCCAAAATTATGTTTTTAAATCGCCCATTTCGCTGTTCTTCATTTCTTGGACCTCTTTTAAGTCCAATATTTCTAAATTCTAAGTGGGTTCGAATAACATCTTTGGATGGTTTGCTTCTATTAGGAAATCTTTTGCGATATTCGCTTACCGCGGCATTCGCGTTTCCATTACAATATCCATAAATGAAATGAATATCCGCCTACTCCACATTACTAGACATGACCCCTTTTTTTACTTTTCAATAGAACACTTTTTTCCAGAAGGAAATAATAAAACTGAGTCATTCTCAAAATAGACCCCACATTCGAATTTCTGAATCTTAAATAATTATTTAGCTTCAAATGACAATATATTCACATGGCACCAACAGTTGCAGGTTTATAATAACATATTGACCATCAGCAGTGCACTTTTTATCCATTTTCAATTTTTTTCAGAAGAAATTGTAGATACTTCTTATGATCTTTGTCCACTATGTTACCGAACTTTAAAAAAGTTTGTTCTCAATTAGAATTAAAATAAGAAATCAACAATAATTGAGAAGTAATGGACAACTAGTGCTTTACACCTTTACTTGACCTTTTTTCAAAAGTCGCATCAATTTGGGTTTTATTTAATGCTAAAGTTCCACTTTGTAACTATTTTATCAATTTCTGAAACAAAAAGTTCCCTAAAACTAATAAAAAGGTTTTATTTATTACCTATTCATATTTAAATATTTGTGTTTTAGGTGTATTATGCTTATATTGAAAAAGGTTTGAAAATATTTGTAATTTTGTTGATTAAATTGAAGAAAACGTCATGGTAACGTAGTGGATAAGAAGTAACACGGGGGACAATCGAGGTATTAAATAAAAACATCTTGCAACAAAACATTTAATAAAATGGTATTCTTAACAAAAACAATGTACGCCTCTAAAAACATATTTAAACTTTAAGGAAACTTGTAATAGATAAATAAACCTTTTAGATAGATATAGCAAACTAGTAGGTAATTTATTTTTCAAAAATATCAACTGAGGTATCGAATTGGTAATAGATTCGATTGCCATTGGCTTTTAAAACTTGCTTAAAAGTAATGTATGTCCATTCGAAATTTATTTGTATTGGAATCAGTCAGTTTTAAGAACATAACTTTTATTTCTCCATCATCTTCATCCCCTTCACTTTGACACACAACTACTACATATCTATACTGCGTGTTATTTTTTTTGGCAGCCGAAATTTGGATCAATAAAAATGATCCGGTGGCAATAGATTTTGGGGTAAAATCCTATATGCTTTGTGGTATTGTGGAATAACGAGATGGAACCAACGAAGCTAAAGACTGGTCATCATCAGAAGAGCTTGAGGTATAGATTGTCGAATATTCACTCCTTTTTTTTCATGTTCGAAGTAACACTACTGCCAGGAATACTCTTCTTGGTTTTTGTTGAAGTTGTTTCTTTCATTTCATTGTTTACATGAGTATTTTTTTTTTGCCATAGCAGTCACACAAGCCTTTAATTTGCAGATACAGCTTAGGCAGCGGTAAGTTAAACTGCCAATATTTTGTGCTTTTCAGCAGCTGTTAAAGGCATTTTCCTCGATCTAAAAGAAAGTTATATAACCTTTTTTAATGAGCTAAGCTTCCCTTTTCGTCCGCTGTGTTACTCTCAGTCCCCTGCGTGACTTCCTAAAAAGTAACGCAGTGGACTAGTAACGCAGTGAATAAAATAACCTCAAAATCCATGTGTACAGTGGAAATGACAAATTATGCCAATTTGCAGATATGCTATGTTTTTGTCTATTTATTTCATATTAAAAACATGATTTACATTAGATAAATGAAATAAGACCTACCTGGATTTAGGGTAACACAGCGGACAAACAATTATTACAAATCGACACCGGCAACACTGACTCAAGTATGGGTTGAACAAGACTAACCTCTCATGTAAAATAAATGTTCAATTCAAAACTTAACGGTTTTTCTTAAGATTCTGTTAATGTTTCGTCATATACTGGATATTTTTTAAATTATATTGGTAGGTAACATAGTGGAAGTAACGCAGTGGACGAAAAGTTGTTACATATAAAGATTGCAGTAAAACTTAATGGAAAAAAATATATTGACCAAATTTGCTTGTTTAATGTTAAACTAAATATTGCGGTGTACATAAAAATGCATTGTTGTAATAAACCTGATTTCCATTAAACTTAATAGTACACTGTGAAGATAGAACTTTGGCATAGTTACATCGCATTTTTTTGATATTTTGACTACAACCAATTTTATTATGCAAGAATTAAGAGGCATAGAAATATAAAAATTTCAGGGTTTAGTTAAGAATTAAATGGTCTATTTAACAGTTGGTTTAGAGTTTTATTAAATTATATTTTACAAAATTTAAGGTGCTTTAAAGTTGATTACCTGTCAAGTGGGGTATATTTTGAGAATGACTCAACTACAGAACACAGAGAACAAAAAAACAACAATGTCATTATTGTCATTCTGGCATTACATGCTAGATTACTTTTCATTTGTTACAAACATTACATTCACGGCACACTCCTGCATACCAGGACTGCTGATAATAATGGTTACTAATTAATAAAGTTCAGATAAAATTTACTTAAAAACTGATAATTTTAGAGAAAAAACACAAGAGACTTTTTTTGTGTAGGAAAATTCAAATTTTTAAGTTCTGCTTATAAATCAATTTAAAAGTGTCACACAATAAAGTTGGGGCTTAAGTATACCTAGGCCCGCCAGTTTCACCCGCTCCTGACTAATTTTCGTACATAGTTGTCATTTTTTCTTAAAAAGCGTAAAAAATTAAATTCCTGTGTAAATTATCATTTGTTTATCTTTAGACGTTTCGAAAATATTCATAAAAAAAACATTTTCAGGAGAATTACTTGAACACCCTGTATCTCGGAAATTAATCACTTCCCGACCCATGTTTATAGGAACTATTTTTCTTATTTTGAAAAGTTGTATTACTTAGTGAAGTTTGGCCTAGGCAATTCGAGACACCCTGTACATATAATTTTTTGTTGTGATAAATTTTTTTTTGACTCTTTTCTCTTCATTTCTTCTTACTGTTTGTGTTAAGAAATCATGTTATATTTTAGTGGAGCCCCTTTTTTCTTCGAACACCCTGTATAAAAAAGTCACCTGCCACAAGAATCATACGTATTGCCATAGAAACTGAAAAAGGACAACGTTTTCAAACGAGTCAATTTACGAAACAATTAAAGATAAAATACAGTTGTTAATAAAAAGTGAAAACGATCTTGGATTTATGCAAATTCAGATGAATCATATGCATAAATTGTGCACTGCATATAAAATCGCATCAGACATCGAAGAATTGGCGTCTTGGAATGAGAAAAACGTTTTATCTTCTTGTGGCCCACGCCCAAATTGCATATTTCGTTTTTTAGGGGCCATATTTTAAGGTGTGATTAAATCGAACTTTTATAAATATCATTGGATCAATGTACACTGATAAAAACACCAACATGGGCTTCTCCTACCATATGGCCGTTTAGTTCGAACACAGGACAAAAGCACACACATAACCGTCCGAGAATTTATTCATAAAGGGGAGCAACACTGGTTCGAAATTCCTATTTTTATGGCAGTAACTTTGAGTGATATTTGTCAATCCTTTGTCAAACACTTCGGAATGCTTCCAGAATACCCTTTCAATTGGTACCATTGGTTACAACCAGGTGGATTTATAGTAATCATTTCTAAATCGTACAAACCTACCATTTGTCTAACAAATAATCTAAACAGAAGTTATTGCATGTGTAAATTTAAAAAAAAATGTATTTATTGTTTTATTCTTATTTTTTTTAAATTTATTTTGTTTTAAAATCAATTCAAACTAGTACAATACATTATTCCGAATAACAAATCAAAATAAATTTCATTTGAGAATAGATAAAAATTGTTTTTAGTTTAATAAGATAATTTTTTTTTGTTGAAACAAGTTTAGAATGTCATAAAACGTCGAGATTTCAAATGTGAGAAATTTTCTGACTGTTGGTCTCTCTGTAACTTTTTTGTGCTCACGTTTTCTCTGGAATGGTTTAAAATATTGACTTGAAATTTGATACACGTTAACGTATGTGTTATAATGAGATCTGGAATTAAATTATATTTTGAACGTACCGGAGTACGTTCAAAATATAATCAAGAAAAAAAAAATATAGTCAAGAGTTGGGTAAATAGGGGAAAATGAGTAAAGCAAGCTGGTAAGAATGAGATATTTGGGATTTGATGTATATACTAGAAGCCAAAGCTTAACATTTTAAAATAATATTTACCATCACCCCCATTCCATTATTAAAAGAGTTGATAAAATAAAATTGAGATATTTACTTTAAATTTGGTAGTATACGTATACGTATATATAACGAAGTCTGGAACTAGATTATATTTTGGGATGGATAAATAAATAAATAAATAAATAATAGTTTATTGTGTAAAATATACATATTGGACACAAAAGGTTAGCAGTACAGTATGCACTGATGTGAAAACTACTAACCTAAAAAAAAGCATGATATTATATAAAAATCTAGTGTAAACACATACTTTAAAACATATTAAAGTTAATATTCAAGTCATTGCTTAAAACCAGTGTTTTAAGTTGTTTTTTTAATGTATTTTCAGACATAAGGTGGTACTGCTGGGGCAGATAATTGTAAACGTACATTGATATACAGGGTGTTGCATCATGAGAGGGACATAGCTTAATAGGAGGTAGAGAACATCAGTGGTAACCGGAACCTCCCATAGAAATGTCTCATTGGGCCTTCACTAGGAAATTACAGGGTGTTAAATAATTTTTGGCCAAACCTGTTTTTTGTCATAACTTTGACAGGAAATGAAATAACGGATTCATATTTGGTACGGCTAATGTACAAACGAGCCCCAAGAGGTACATGTATAAAAAAAATATATCCAGGTCCGGACTCACTATAATTTATGTTTCTTCTTTGCATCAATAAAACATCACCCTGTATATATTTTTTTGAAATTTCGATACGATATTCGAAAAGAGCAAGAAAAAACAAACAAAATGGCCTATTTCATTTTTTTGTTACACCTTCGTGGTTATTTAAATACGTTGTTAAATGTGCAAGAAAATGGATTACAGAACCCTATTAAATGAGAGGCACGTGAAATAAATAGTTTTATAACTAAAATTTGCAAAAATTCTATTGAGCCTAGGTGGTCTGGGTGAATCCTAATTCCGGCACGTTTTAAAGGTCCATTTTGGTAAAAAACTGTGGTCCTAATAAGTAATCGGGTATGAAATAACAAAATTTTTAATCAATCACAGTAGGCTTGTTCAAAGTGACAGATAATAAAAAGAAATCTCCTAAACAGTTGAATAATTGTTTGTTAGTAATTTAATGTGTCAATAATCCGCATTTGGTTAGTGAAAACTTGTGAAAATATTTTAACTATGCCAGTAAAATTTACAAACGGGGAATATGCTGACATAATATTCATCTATGGTTTCTGTAATGGAAATGGTAGGTCGGCGGAAAGAGAATATCGGCTGCGTTTTCCTGGTCGTCGATGCCCTAATCATAAAACCTTTAGTACGGTGTTCCAGTATGCAAGACAACACGGAAAGTTTCCTACTTCTGCAGTTGTGGAGCGTGTTTTACAACAAGGTGTGCAGGAACAAAACAATATTATAAACGTAGTTCAAGAAAACCCCAATATGAGCACTAGACGAATCAGTTTGGCAACTAGTATTCCTCATTGGCGAGTATGGAGAACCCTAAAAAGAGAACGTTACCATTCATATCATATCCAGCAGGTACAGCGTCTTCAACAAGGCGACGATATCCCCCGCCTGGCATTTTGTCGTTGGTTGTCTAATCGTCGCCCAGTCATTTACAGAACCTTATTTACGGATGAGGCACAATTTACAAGGGATGGAGTAAACAATTCACGAAATAATCATAAATGGGCACAGGAAAACCCACATGCGGTACGCCAACGCCGTTCGCAACACAGGTTTTCTGTAAATGTTTGTGTCGGACTTGTGAATAGACATTTGATAGGGCCACATTTTTTTGAAGAAAGATTGAATGGTGAAATTTACTTTGATTTTCTTCAAAACATTTTACCGAATATGTTAGAAAATATCGGTATAAGAGGCATGTTGTTTCAGCATGATGGGGCCCCACCACATTTTAACCTTCAAGTAAGAGAACACTTAAACAATGTGTATCCTAATAGATGGATTGGACGCGGGGGTCCACATGAATGGCCACCAAGATCTCCTGATTGTAACCCTTGTGATTACTTTTTATGGGGCCACTTAAAAAACGAGGTTTATAGCATTGAAAATGAAAGTAGACAACATTTAATCCAGCGCATCGTTACAACCTGCGACGAAATACGGAATAATCCAGAAATGATACGTCGAGCAATTGGTGACCTTTCTAAACGCGCAAGAAAATGCACAGAATTTGGGGGAGGACATTTTGAAAATTTACTTTAGTGTCAATTACGTTTTATTTTTAAACACATTTAGTTATTGTTTTGTTATTTATTGTTAATTGAATGGAAAATATTTTATTTCTTTAGATTTTAGTTTGTTCTCTTCCAATTTTTATTAAGTATAAAATGTTGATGATTTTCTTGATCAAAGCAACTGGTTGCTTAGGCCTAAATGGTTTAAATTATCTGTCACTTTTATTCTTTGAACAAGCCTACTGTGATTGATTAAAAATTTTGTTATTTCATACCCGATTACTTATTAGGACCACAGTTTTTTACCAAAATGGACCTTTAAAACGTGCCAGAATTAGGATTCACCCAGACCACCTAGGCTCAATAGAATTTTTGCAAATTTTAGTTATAAAACTATTTATTTCACGTGCCTCTTATTTAATAGGGTTCTGTAATCCATTTTCTTGCACATTTAACAACGTATTTAAATAACCACGAAGGTGTAACAGAAAAATCTGACACAGATGTTTTGTATTTTTTGTAGTTTATATGCTTCTGATACGTTTAATAAAGGTCCATAAACATAATCACAATAATTGATGTTCGATAAAACTAACGATTCACATAGCAGTAGTTTAGTATCTCTACCTAGGATGTTTCTCAGGCCTGAAGTCTGTTTAAAAGAGCAGAAGCATTTTCTGGATACTTCCGAAATATGAGGAATAAAGCTTAAGTCCTTATCGAGTGTCGACCCTAAGTTTTTAACCTTATCAGCCTGTTCAATGATTACATTGTCCACTGACAGTTGAAAGTTTGAGAGAGCTTTTAATTTATTTGAAGTACCGAAAACAATATTTTTACTTTTGTTTGGATTTAGAACAAGTGAGTTTTGTACGGTCCAGTTTTTTATTTCATTTAAGTCATAGTTGATGCATGTTTCTGCATCTTTAGATCCCAAAACATCAAACGAAAAATAGGGCTGAACATCGTCAGCATACATATGAATAGAACAGTACCTTGTGACGAGAGGTAGGTCTGCAGTATAGATATTAAATAGCAAGGGCCCCAGTATAGAACCCTGAGGCACTCCAGAAAGTAGCTTGCCTTTATAGGAAATTTTTTCCCCACTTACAGTGTCAATACAAGTGTACTGGTGATTAAGTAGATACGAGCTAAGCCACATTAAAATACTGTCATTAATTCCGTAATAATTTAGTTTTTTTATGAGCAGTTCAGTGTTTAACGAATCAAAGGCTTTTGACATGTCTAACAAGGTCAAAGATGTTGCTTTATCAGAATTGATTGAAGTCAATACATTTTCAAGCAAAGATATTAGGACAGTGAATGTGCCGTAATTTTTACGAAAACCTGATTGTGTCTTGGGCATCACATTATTGTTGAACAAGTAAGACGATAGTTGTTGGTGGATTACCCCCTCAGCTTATTTTGAGGGCACTGACAGTAAGCTAATGGGCCTAAGCTCAGATATGGTACTAATTTTATTGTTTTTTGGTATCGGTTTGACTAAAACTTCTTTCCAAATTAGTGGGACAGCTCCAGACCGATATAATTGAAAAGTCGTTAGAAGAGAGAAAAGCTTGTTCGATCGCCTTCTTTGATGTGGCACAAGCCTTTGATAGGCGGGAGTACCACAAGGTAGTGTATTAGGGCTAGTCCTCTACTTATATACCAGTGATATTCCTGAATTAGAACATGACACAATAGCCACCAATAATCACGAAGAAGCTGCGGCGAATTTGCAAATCTCAGTTAATAAAATCAACAACTGGACTAAGCAAATTGAATAAGACTAAATCTATCAATTTTACGAACAAAAGAAGTCAACATATCCCTGTTAGCATAAACAATATCCAGGTACCATATGCTGATACATCGAGGTATTTGGGTATGACTTTGAACGCTAAGCTACGCTGGAGAGCTCATGTGAAAAAGAAAAAGAATTGGATATCAAATTTAGAAAAATGTATTGGCTTGTTGGACGGAATTCCACCCTGTCACTCGATAACAAAGTACTACCGTACAAACAAATTTTTAAGCCCGTATTGACATATGGCATACAGCTGTGGGGTTGTGCCAAAAAGAGCAGCTTAGAAATAATCCTGCGATTCCAAACACCGACTTCGTCACCATGTCAGTATCGAGACCAACCAGCTCCTTGATAATAATAATCTGCAGTGGCGGCTCGTGATATTGTCTGCAGAGGAGGCTTGATATTCTGAAAGACAACTGATGTGCAATATGACTACAATTTGTACATTTCCCCACCACCCCTGAGGTAACGGTGCGTTACATTTTTTTGCCGTGGGTTGTTCGCCAGGATACCGATTCACGACTTGAGAGAATAGAACTAATAAAAGAATAGAATGAAAGGGAAATAGAAAATATGATGAGATGAAAAAATCATTCTCATGAAATTCTCGTTCCTACGACTTGAGTATCGGTATCCAAAGGAGCCCTACTATCCCACTTGTAATTAAATTATATAACTTTTAACAAAAATAAAAATAGTTTTGGTAAAAAAATTAAAGTGTTTTATTCTACAAACAAGAAATAGTATTCAATATCACTGCCAGGAGTGTAAAATTATAACGTTTATTAAAAATTAAAATAGTTTTGAGAAAGAAGTTATATGAAAAAAATATAACCGTGGAACTCTATATTATGGAGAATTAAAAAATATTTCCTAAAAAATAAATAACACGAATAAATATTTTTTCTAAAATAACAACTACCTATATTAATCTCTGCTTTAAAGCCTAAATATTTTTATAAATGAGTGGTAACCTGCGAAAATTTTCTATTTCTCTCTTATGTGCAGAATCCAAGAATTTTACAATATTTTGTTTACCAAACATTTCGAATTTAATGCAAGATGAAATATGCTCCTGGGATTTTTCGTGCCTTTCTAAACGTCGCGACAAATTTTGCAAATTATTAAACCCGGCCCTGCCGCAAATTGAGGATTGATCATTAGTAAATAATAAACATCAACAATATAATTTGTTTCTAACTGTTGATGCCATTAACCACTCGACTTTTTTATAATTGTTATCACAAAACCCTCTGTTTTGTTTACCACTTTTAAAAACTAACGAAGGCATTGCTGGTGTAGGCCTAGTATTTCTTTTAATTCTTACCTTTTCGTCATAAGTAAGAGTAGTAAATCCATTTAATAACAAATAATCCACGTCTGGACAACAAGACATATTTTCACCTAGAGCACTTATTTTTAGCCCGCCTATCAAATGTTTTATGTATTTTTACGTCAACTTAACCGGCTAAAACGCAACTAACAGTTCGTTTTCTTTGTGAACCACCAGAACGAGCTGTGCACAATGTGCACATGCGCTGTAAAGAACTGACGTCGGAGGCTGGCTTCCTTTGGCTATTCGAAGTGCTCTGCTATTTTACACAGCGCAAAGAAATTCAAGGTCATTCATGTTATAAGTAAATGCATTAAAGTTGGAAGCTATTTCGTATTAGCCTCCAGCGAACCGCAGTGTTCGTTCAGTAAAAGACCGGCCGACCGGGAAATATGCATACAAAGACTATCCGGACTGTAACGTTATAGGTATGTTTGTGGAAAGGAAATGCAAAACTTTTATATATACACTGAAAATTAATTAATGAATTATAAACAATAAAAAATATTGAAAATCGATATATACCTAATTGAAATTTCTTAAGATAGACTTTTGAAGATATGGAGGTTCTTCCAAGGGGAGGCTCAGCCTCCCCTGCCTCCCCTGACGAGCCGCCACTGATAATCTGATCAGAAGACTCAAGAGGACCAAACCTTTCGATCTAGAATAATGTTTAGTTAGCAAAAGCAGTGTATAGTGGTAATGTACAGGATATAAGTGTAATTAAATTATTGGAATCTAAGGGATACTAAGTCCTTAGTTTGTTTTCATATAGTATTAATTTAGGTTGACACAATATTGATCAATTCTTGAACAGATTGTAATATCAGTAAAACACCCTTGAGGGTGCTTTATTAAAAAAAAATGTTGGCTTTCGTTGCGAATTCAATTGTCGGGAGAATTTTGTTCAAAAGAAGTCCATAATTTCCCACTGTGCGTCGAATGTGTAACTAAACCTATAGACACTTATAGTTAACCGAGACCACACCCCTGATCAAATACTTGTCAAATTACCGAACAGGTAGTTAAGTGGCTCACCGCACTGCAACTTACTATTAATAAAATAGTTTAAAACATACTTTAGATTATCGGGTGTCATTACAGTGATTTATTACTCTACCAGTATCATTTTAATTTCTCAACTAGCATGGCTATTAATCATTATTTGTACAACCTCGTTTTGTTAAGTAAACCGATAGAATTACGTATGGTAATTTCTTCATCATAAATAAGAAAGCTGCGTACTAGTCAGTTTTTTCACAGCGATAATAACGTAATTTTAAGGGTTATGTATCCATGATTTACAATATGCTAGCTATGAAATATATTGCAAAGGAAAGACGCTTTTAAAAAATGTCGGATCATTAACACAACATTTCCTGACGTTTAAAGGGGAGTTGGACTCTAAAGGTAATTTACAAGATTGTGTATAAACAAAGAAAAAAGTTATGCGATTAATTGTTTCCGGAGATAGGTATGCACGTGTACTTATATTCTTGTAAAATGTGTATCACAAATCTGGAAAAGATATTTATAGAGGATACTAAAGCGTACACGCCGCTGGGATATTATCGTATCTAAGTATTAGTAGCATTAATGATGGCCTATGAATGTGTGCAATGTGTTCCTTATGATTAGGTACCTTCTTGTCAGGAGTCGCAAAGTGAAGTGAGAATAAGCAATTTTCGGCCGAAATTACTAAATCTAGGAAACTAATCCCAAATAATCTCATGATTACCGAAAAAATACTGAAAAAAATATTACAGACAAATTGTGATGGTTGGAATCGAAATAACCGAGTAGAATTCTGAAGTAGGCAAAGAAAATAACAAATATATTCAGAGATGAACAAAATAAATAGTACATATATTTAATTAGAAGCTGCCATTAGAATCAGAATGCCATGATTGCTCGTCACCATAATTATCATCATCATCATCATCATCGCCTTGACATTCGGAGACCGGAGGTGGCACTAACAAATCTAAAGCGTCCTTTGGCAAGTGTTGAAGTTTCTATTTAGGTAGCTTCCTGTAGACCATATAAAAAACTTTATAAATTGTTTTAAATAATTTGAATTTAAATAAAAAATCATATTTTCCTAACTTCTGAGTACCTACCCTGTATAAAAACCTGAAGATTGGAGATTGACAGTATTTATTTGACGACACCTCTTTATGATTAATTACCTTTGGTAGAAAATTTAATATTTTGATCATTATTTGCGGTGTAGGTAACTCAGTCTAGGACCACACGGCATAGTAAAAATTTGTAACGAAAATCGCAAAAAATCGCAACAAACTTAAATGTGCCCTAAATCTGTGATAATTGCTCATTTTAACCATGCAAACAAAAGTGCTCGATATGGTGCGATACACTATTACTAAAAGTTTACCTATTTCTACGAACATAGCATTTATAAACAAGCTAACCGTTATCTTGTGACAGTGACTGTGGTGATTTTTTTAATATCCATCTGCAGATTGCATTATTTCAACAGAAAAATGCATTACATCCAAGTGGTTGGGAGATATTCAATGCTAATACAGGAATGAATAGAGCCTAGAAAGAGGCTTCAAAAAATGTACTGATATACATAGCATTCCATTTAAAAAAAGGTAATTTCGTCTTGGCTCGCCCTGTATGTTCGAAAATAATTTCCAGTTATAGATTTTTTTATCTAGTTTACTTGCAATTTTTTAAAAAATTTCTAGCTATCGTAGAACTCGTGATATCGAGATCCGATGCACTATTGCTCCTCTGTATATTTGTTAACAAAATTAATTAATTTGAATTAATATGAAGGACACATTTCAAAAACTGCAAAATGTGAATTTTGTTCTAAGGCTATGTCGATAAAACGTGAGAATTTGCAGGAGTGAATATAACAAGCGGAAATTTTGTTTTTCGAAATCTATTTCCCAAGTATATTAGGTAGAAATAGAAGATAAAAGATAGAGGCAACTTTTGTATTTAATTTTTTTTCTATGATTAGCCGTTTTCGAGAAATATTCATGTGATAAAATTTGACCAATAGATAAAATAACTTGTAGAGGTAGATATAATTTTTGGTTTTACCTACGATTTTCATTCAGTAATTATTATGTACTTAGATCTTAATTTGTACTGTACTCATGTTTAAGGCATTGAAGTATCCCGAATCGTGGACATATCAATCGACACAAGGAAGAAAGAATTCCAATGCCTTAACATTGCTGACCTATGATGTAAAAATATTCGCGGTTCACTTGTAACAGAAATTTAGTTGTTACTATTTTTAAGCGTAAAACCATTATTTCACTCAAAAAACCAGCACCAGCAGTTATTTCTCAATGGACCGTTTAATACAGCAAGCAAAAAAAGCGCACGCTATTTTGGCGTAAAATATTCCCACGATGAAGAAGCACGTTCTCTTCTTGAAATCATTAATAATAATAATTAGTTTTATAATTAAGATACATTTTGCATACATTAATACTACTATACCGTGAAACAAAAGCCGTGATCCATAAAAAATAGTCCATAATAAATTATAATTCTAATCCATAATGAATCGCCTCCCACGTAAATGATATAATTAGGTACAATCTCGATTTATGTATGAGAAAAAAAATGCCCTGAAATTTGAACAATCAAATGCAACAAAATGGTGTAAGAAATGAATTACTTCTGGTTTTAAAAATGTCATTCTTTGGTCGTTGTGATTAGGATATACCCAAAGTAATAACTAGCATATTTTTCATTCCAATAAACGATGATGCATTTATTTTATATTGGATTACCGAAGCCTTCGTTTATAGTTGAGTACATATTTATAACGCACATAAAAAAGACCATAAAAACCGGCCATCAAAACATCAAAATCGGTGCTAACAAGGTACTACAGAGCCGCACTTCATATTTTTGCGTATTAGAGTGCACAAAATAATACTAGAGATTTAACAATCGTGTTTTCGGCAGAAATTTAATGACGTTTCTGCTAGATTAAGTAATCTCCCAGCAAACATTTTTGTCAAAATTAGCTCCAATTCGACTTGGGACAAGACAAATTTACTTACCAAAGTAATTATAACGTAAAATTGACTGGAAAAATAGACCTCCGATAAAAATTTACCAATTAGTCTTAATTTAGATTTAAGTTTACGTAAATAATACCAATTAATCTACCTCATACACAATTTTCTTTGAAGGTAAATTTAACGAAAACAGCAAGTGGAAAACTACTAAAAATATCTACCAAAATTGACGTCAAGGGTAAATTTCCAATAAGGTCGAAATAGGTAATATAATTAGGTAGTATTTACCTTTTTAGCGACTAAAAATATTTCTAATAGTCGAATATCTTTCTAGGTAGATTTTGTTGGAAATCCTACGTAATATATACCTAAATACTAACTTATTTGGTCACTTTTATTACTCTTCTTTGAAGTAATATTAGGTAGACAACATCGGTAAATTCTACCTAGATTATCTACCTAATTTCACCAATTAAGTCAATTACCCTTAAACTGACCTTAAAGTTACTCTAAAAAAATACATTTTAAACCTCTTTGTCGGAGTAACCTGGCAAATCGACCTCAAAGTAAACTTCACTATAAAATAGTAATTCAGAAGCTAATCCCCGTCTAACCTGTTTGTAGAATTCATATTATTTAGGTTATTTGAACCATTAGGTACTTAGGTGGTATAGTTATTATCTAAAAATTATTTCAGTCATTAAAGGAGGCCATTAACGTAGCATGGTTGGATAATTCGTGGTGCCAATGTACAAATGAAGTATGCCAAAGGTAAAAAACCACCGCTTAAGGAATCACTACTGCCGCATCCAGATTTCCCATCCAAGTCTTTTTAAAGGAGAATATCTTGACTATATTTGCACTCTAGTATGTGGAAATAATTGCCTATAGAATTTCAGTAAAAAGGCATTGTCGAATTCCAGCCGAGCTTCCAGAACTTTCGGGCGCTGTCGAATACCAAGGCAGTATCATCTGGCTCCATTATGACAACTCACTCGTCAACACAATACATTAGTCAAGTTAAAATTTACACATAATAAGTAAAATTTACCAATAGGTAATATATTCAAAATAAGGTAATATAAATAGGTTATATTTACCTACAAGTAATTATTTGATATAACAACAGAGTTAATAATACTTTTAATAGGTAAAGTTAACCAAAATGTCGTAAATTTTCGTGTAACTTGACCTGTGATAATTTCCGCCTATAAAATACGTAGATTGTCATGGTAATTTTAACTTGGAGGTCTAATTAGCACAAGACGCCATATTTTCTCAGCGCAGTTGAAGTATGATTCCAAATTGCAGTTTGTAAAATGAGTGTATATGGAAACAAACTGACGAAAAGTTTAAGAAAATACATAATTATACCTGTAAACTAATATTTAACAAGTATAGTATACTTTCGGCTCAAAATAATACAATAATTTTTTTATTTGGTAACATAAATTTACTTATAGATGAATATTTTTGAGGCGCATTAGTATTTTATGGAGTACAGCTGCTATTATTCACAGAAAAATTTTCGGCGCATTGATTTCAATAAGCGAGAACTGCAAATACTTTCCTCATAAATTGTATTTATTTTAGTTACCGGCATTCATCTTGTATTGTTATTGTGAGTTAGGTATCTCTTCAGTTTTGTAAGTGACTAACAACCATATGTCGACTACTTATAGAGAAAAATACCAAATAAGTGTAAAAATCTTACTTTTTTCCACTTAGTGTCATTTTTAAATTTCACATGTCCGTAAATTCTACCTAAAACTGGTCAACTTGATGTCAAATTGACGTTGATTTCAAGTAAAATTTACCTAAACAGGTATTAGTAACCAAATGTACTGTGCGACTACAAGTAAGATTTATATGTAATTTTACCTGTTTTAGTTGATATAACTTTATTTCGACGTCGTCTTATTCTCCACTTATGTCGATTCCACGTAGCATCAACGTAAATTTTACCAAAATATGGTTAATTCTAATTTTGCGACTAAATTTATTATACATAAATTAGGTAGTCTTGACGTCAAATAACACTTAAATGTTTGCTGGGCTTACTCTGATTTGCGTGGGGGGAATAGGAATATCTTATGCATTGGTGGACGTATTGACCGTTCTTCGCGAAATTGACAGATAAATTGAAAGTAGGGCTCTGTTAATGTTAATCTTAATCTTTAAAAAAAGGAAATGAGGAATTTAGCATTTGCGCTACTCTGTTTAGATCAGAAAATGCAAACAGAAAGGAACTCACAGATATTGGCATCAAAACATTGGTATCATTGTACGGTGGGAATCCAAAGACAGATACTCTGAACATGCTACGATACAATCTCTCCTTGAAAAAAACCACGACGGCTAAAAGTGAATATAATATTGAAAGATTGCTACCTAGAGAAGATACTGGTGTTCATCATCTTCTGCGTACATTTACAATGTCTGTTTGACAAACTATGAATACCAATATTGCCAGTCCCAAAGAGTACGGTTGGAAAAAAGTAGGAGACCAACCATAGCTCATGTGAAATGAGCCTTGCACCAGAGTTATTACTAAACATGATCCACTGCCAGTGGCGGCTCGTGATATTGTCTGCAGCGGAGGCTTGATATTCTGAAAGACAACTGATGTGCAATATGACTACAATTTGTACATTTCCCCACCACCCCTGAGGTATTACAACGGCGCGTTACATTTTTTTGCCGTGGGTTGTTCGCCAGGATACCGATTCACGACTTGAGAGAATAGAACTAATAAAAGAATAGAATGAAAAGGAAATAGAAAATATGATGAGATGAAAAAATCATTCTCATGAAATTCTCGTTCCTACGACTCGAGTATCGGTATCCAAAGGAGTCCTACTATCCCACTTGTAATTAAATTATATAACTTTTAATAAAAATAAAAATAGTTTTGGTAAAAAAATTAAAGTGTTTTTCTACAAACAAAAAATTGTATTCATTATCACTGCCAGGCGTGTAAAATTAATAGAAATTAAAATAGTTTTTAGAAAGAAGTTATATAAAAAAAATATATAACCGCGGAACTCTATATTATGGAGAATTATAAAAAATATTTCCTAAAAAATAAATAACACAAATAAATATTTTTTCTAAAATAACAACTACCTATATTAATCTCTGCTTTAAAGCCTGAATATTTTTATAAATCAGTGGTAACCTGCGATTTTTGGAACTAGCAAAATGGTTGATTATTTCATCATAAAATGAATCGTGTTTCCTCAATTCTGACAAAAAACGTTTTTCTATTGAAATAAGCGATACATTTGAAAGGCGGTCTTGACTCATTTTGTTTCTAGTAAAAATGTTTTTATGCGTTTAAGTGCTGAAAATGATCATTCTACAGAAGCTTACGTATAAGTTTTAAGAAAATCTACCAGCTCTTTGAAATTTCCTTTATTGCACGATTCTCGTTTTTCGTCACGTCCTCAGAAAGAATTTTCTTGTGAAGATAACTATATAACGGCATCTATTAACCTCTTTAATATTTCCTTATTCTCACGGACCTTTTCGTTAACATTTTCTATTTCTCTCTTATGTGCAGAATC
Source organism: Stenurella melanura (assembly GCA_963583905.1). Taxonomy (NCBI): domain Eukaryota; kingdom Metazoa; phylum Arthropoda; class Insecta; order Coleoptera; family Cerambycidae; genus Stenurella; species Stenurella melanura. The sequence goes on from OY757309.1 coordinate 258,182,208, forward strand.
CAAGAAATTTACAATATTTTGTTTACCAAACATTTTGAATTTAATGCAAGATGAAATATGCTCCTGGGATTTTTCGTGCCTTTCTAAACCTCGCGACAAATTTTGCAAATTATTAAACCCGGCCCTGCCCCAAATTGAGGATTGATCATTAGTAAATAATAAACATCTCCAACAATATAATTTGTTTCTAACTGTTGATGCCGTTAACCACTCGACTTTTTTATAATTGTTATCACAAAACCCTCTGTTTTGTTTACCACTTTTAAAAACTAACAAAAGCATTGCTGGTGTAGGCCTGGCATTTCTTTTAATTCTTACCTTTTCGTCATAAATAAGAGTAGTAAATCCATTTAATAACAAATAATCCACCACGTCTGGACAACAAGACATGTTGTTGGGAATATTTTCACCTAGAGCACTTATTTCTAGCCCGCCTATCAAATGTTTTATGTATTTATACGTCAAGTTGTTCTTATAACCGGCTAAACGCAACTGTCAGACGTCAGTTCGTTTTCTTTGTGAATCACTTGACTCTTGAATGACCTGTGCACATGCGCTATAAAGAACAGAGCTGGAGGCTAGCCTCATACTTGGCTATTCCAAGTGTTGCTATTTTACACAGCGCAAAGAAATTCAAGGTCATTCATGTTATAAGTAAATACGGTAAAGTTGGAAGCTATTTCGTATTAGACTCCAGCGAACCGCAGTGTTCATTCAGTAAAAGACCGGCCGACCGGGAAATATGCATGCAAAGACTATCCGGACTGTAACGTTATAGGTATGTTTGTGGAAAGGAAATGCAAAAATGTTATATATAAACTGAAAATTAAATAATGAATAGTAAACAATAAAAAATATTGAAAATTGAGATATACCTAATAGAAATTTCTTAAGATATTACTTTTGAAGATATGGTGGTTCTTCCAAGGGGAGGCTCAGCCTCCCCTGCCTCCCCTGACGAGCCGCCACTGTCCGCTGCACCTGCAGAACGGATACAAAGGAGTCGTGTGGTAGTAGTAGAAGTACGTATGGACATATGTACTGTGAAATGTTATAACTGTTCTGGTAGAGATTGCACATATAGTGCACTGAAAGAAAGTGATTTAGAAGAAACTGAAGAAAACTATTAGATTTAGCTTGTCTCTTATGTCAGACGTAAGATTGATGAAATACATATGAATTTGTATTGTAAGACGCATTTTGGTTAATAAAAATATGATTTTCAACACTGCATAGGCTTTCAGTTTTCGGCCACCATTTTGTTATGTACGTTTATTTTTTAAAACCAATATCATAATCTTTTTCAGCATGAAATTTTCGATAATTTAATACAACACACGATTTTTTATGATTTTTGAAAAATTTTTCAAGATGACGGCCAAAAAACCACATTTTGCACACTCAGATTTTTTAAAACTTTTTGGTATGTCAAAAAGATACCAACAAAGAACTAAGATATTCAAACTGCGTCTTATCACCTATTTTTTGCATATACTTACAGGGTGTTTCACGAAAAATTGTACATACTTCCAGTAGAGGACCATGTGGAGTTAGAAGTAGCCACTACCTTATACGCTTTTCCAACAAACTCAACATGGCCGCTCGTATATATTCTTAGTGGGCCAAATGATGTGGCGGTGAGATATAAGAGAAACGTCACACCATTCCCCCACCAGTGACAAAGTCACGAGAAACCTGTTGGTAGAAGAAGAACGATGGATAAATTGGACAGGAACGAAGCGAGTACCCCACTCTTTACTTGACGCACTTTACCCGCATCAGCACAATCCTAGGAGAGGGGCTAAGCAACGCAATGCTCGAGGAGAAAATAACTCATATACTCGAACATGCTTGTGCGCGTGTCTCCGTAGGGTGTAGAGTAGGTGTGGAGTATGTCGTAAATCATGTTGCGTGTTCAAATCACGTCTGGGTCACCAATGTGGAGTTAGAAAATATTAGCGTTTCATTCCGTGGCTACTCCGTGAACTCATCAGTAAGGCTGGAGTAGCCACTGCCTTATACGCTTTTCCAACGAACTTCGTAGTAGTGCTCCCAACTAGTGGGATGCTCTCGGCGTCCGCCTCTTTGGCGCTTGCCGTAAGTTATAGTGTGTTGTTTTGTCTGAGCTTGCCCTCTTCGGGGCTGACTGTTGGTAGTTTAAATATGTGTTTGGGTAGAAAATCTTTAGGTAAATGTGTTATGGTTGGATTATACACCTGGGTGATGTGTGATGTGTTAGTAGGGTGAAGAATTTGCATACATTTGATCTCGTTTTGTTGGCGTCTTTTGTTACAATAAGGGTTAGAGGGTTAGTATGACAGATGGCTCTTTTGTCATTAGTGTTTTGTTTGTTCTTTTTTTGTGTATTTTGAGTGTTGTAAGTTTTCTTTTATGGTTTTGAGTGCTGTTTAGCTAACAGATGTGTTTTCTTTTTTTTTGAAAATGTATTTTTGTTTTGTTTTGATGAAATTTTTTGTGGTTGGTTATTATTTTATATTGTTTATTATTGTATGTGTTTTTTTTTTTTTTTTGAGTGATTTATTATATTTTTTTTTTGTTTTTTTGTTTTTTTTTTTGTATTGTGTAATTTTTTCAGAAAACAAGTTAGTAAGGGTGTTGAGTTATGGCAGGGGCATATAAATAGTTTAATGAGAGGTGTTTGGGAGGATCTAAGAATTTGGGGACCATCGGATCTATTAATGTCGGATTTATGGATTCTCTTACTGAAGTTATAAAATTGGGAATAAGACGAAGGTTAATAAAATTTTCAAGTAGTGGAGTTCCAGTGATGTTATGGATATGCTTTGTATGTGTGCCAGGATAGAAATTACCAGCGATTCTTAGGGCCTTATTCTGTAATACTTGGAGCCTGTTTTTTTGTGTTGGGGAGATTAGGGGGTACCATACTGGAGAAGAGTATGTAATAACTGGTCGTAGATAAGTTTTGTAGATTAGAGTGGAAATGTGCGGAGGAGTATTTTTTAGAATTGAATGCAGTTTTTTAAAACGAGCGTAAAAGTTGCGCTTTATGTGGTTTACTTGCTCCATGAAGTGCATTCTTCGGTCCATATGTACGCCGAGATAATGTACCACTTTTAGCCAGTCTAGGCTTGTATTGTTAATTGTAATTTTATCCACAGGTGTGATAAATTTCTTGGTGAGGCACATAATTTGTGTTTTATTAGTGTTAACATGTAAGCCCCAGTTATGATAAAATTCAGTCGTTACGTCTGTCTGTTGTTGTAATAGTCGTGTCAATATTTGCGAGTTCTTGGATGTCGCAAGGATGGCTGTATCATCAGCATATAAGCATAGTGTGATTCTATGGTCAATGGGGGGTGGTTGATCTTGAATATAGATATTAAATAACACCGGTCCTAGTGCAGAACCCTGCGGTACACCAGAAAAGATGGGGATGGTAGGAGAGCACTCCTGATTGACTGAAACTCGGAAAGTTCTGTTGGATAGATATGACTGTATTGTTTTCACAATACGAGTGGAGATTCCTGCGATGAGGAGTTTATAGAGCAGTCCAGGGTGCCAGACTTTGTCAAAGGCCCGCTCGAGGTCTAGGGCGACAAACCCGGTGAGTAGACCTCGGTTATTGTTAGTGGTTGCGATTTCACTGACGCGGAATAGTTGCTGTGTGGTAGAGTGAGATTGGCGAAAACCAAACTGAAACTGGTTTTCAGTCTCAGCCCGGTTTAATTGAACTTGAATTTTTTTCAAAAGCAAGGTGTCCAATACCTTTGCAAGTGATGAAATAATGCTTATTGGTCTGTAATTAGATATTATCTTGGGTGATTTATTAGGTTTAGGTATGTTTATTATCTTGGCAGTACGCCATTGAGCTGGATAATAAGTGTGCTGGAGACAGGCATTGAAAATTTTTGTTAAATATAGATATATTTTAGGAGGTAAATGGATCAGGACAAAATTAGGGATATTGTCCGGACCTGGTGACTTTTTGGAATTAACTTTGATTATTGCGGCTCTAATTTCCGATGGGGAGAAAAATTGGGGGTCATTTTCCGGCAGAAGCCGAAGTTTGGTGAGCCTATCTATAAGTGGGTTAATTAATAATTTTGTATCGTTGGGGATTATGTTAGGTTGGAAAACTGTAGATAGATGGTGGGCAAAAGCGGCAGCTTTTTCCGCGTCAGTGTGAACTACCCCCTGCGGAGTTTCAAGGGCTGGTAGTTTGTTAGGTTTTTTATTGAAAAGACGGGGGACAAAATGGGGATCTTCGGGATGGGAAACAGCTAGTTGTGTAATATAATTTTGTCTGAATAGTTTAATTTCTGCGTCAATTTCTTTTTTGATCTTATTAATATTACTTTTGAGTTGCGGACAACGTGAATAGTTGTATCGTTTACGCATTTTATTTTTGTGCCTAATTTTTTCAACTAGCTGTTTAGGTAGACTTAGGTTATAGGAAGAGGATGGGAGTCTTTTCTGGCTTATAGTTAGAGCATTGTTAATGAGGTCAGTCAATATACCGATATGAGAGTCAATGTCGCTGGCGTTATTGCATTCTGGAAGTAGTGGAATATTCGTGGAAATAAGTTGGACAAATTTAAGCCAATCAAAATCTGATTCACGGGGTTTCCTATCAATTAAGGGGATTTTATAATTTAATGAAAAAACTGTCTTTACAGGATAATGATCGCTGTCTAGTTCGGGTATGACTTGGGTGTCGTATGGCAAGTTAATATTTTTTGTAACTATTATATCTATGGTTGTTAGGGCTGGGTGAGGTCGGGTAGGTTCCTGCGGGGAAATAATATTAAGGTCAAGAGATTTGTTAATATGATTAAATAATGCCATGCCAGAGCTATTATAGGTGCCGGAGACGATATTCCACGTAGGGTGCTTAGCGTTTAAGTCACCGAGTAGAATATAGTTGTTGTTTGATTGTGCTAGTTTGTTAAAGTCCGTTACGTCAAGTTGCGAAGAATCGCTTCTATAGGCAGATATTATAGTGGTGTTTATGTTGTTAATATTAATGTTAATGGCACATGCTTCAATTGAATTTAACATTGGCAGTAGGATTTGAGAATGTTGTATATTGTTTTTGATTAAAATTGCTACCCCTCCCCGAGGTTTGTTAAGTCTGTCCGTTCTGTAGGTGTGATATCCACGAATATTAAAATATTTATTTGGTTTCAGGTTTGTTTCACAGAGGCAACAAATGTCGATATTGTGCGTACTCATAAGAGACTCAAATTCGGTCTTTTGCCTCAAAATGCCATTGGCGTTAAATTGTAATAGGTTTAATTTATTTTGTTTATTTTGCTTTGTACGAGCCATTTTAGAAAAGTGACGTTAAAAATTCAAGAATTGTAAAAATTTTTTCAAGGGGGTCGGGTGTATTTTTTAGTTTTGTGATTAATATTTTAAGGTCTTCCCATACTTGTTTAATGTTAAAACTTTTGATAAAATTAAAAATTTCCCTTAATGGGTTGTCGTCAGTCGGTTGATTGTCAGGTGAGTCGTTAGTCTGTTGTGTAGCTTGCTTGTCTTTATTTCGAAATTGCTGCCAGGCTCTGATGTTTTGAGTGGCTATGGCGTCAGCGGTTTCTTGTGATAAGGGAGGTAGGTTGATAATTGCTGAAGGTTGCGGTGGTGGTATGTTTGTTTGTCTGATATTGGTAGCTGGTCTTTGGGCAGCAGTGGGTAATTGCGTATTAGTGTTGGGAACCGATTGTTTGGGGGCGTAGCGAACTTTGGCAGCTACATAGGCTGGGCAGCCTTTGTAGTTAGCCGGATGATCGTTGCCGCAGTTGGCACACTTGCATGCCTCTGCGACACATGACACGCCTTCGTGCGTTTTACCGCATCTTAGGCACCTGGGAATCCTATTACAGACTTCAGACGAATGTCCGAAGTGCTGGCATCTGTGGCACTGTGGCACATTATAACGGTTATATATGGACATTTTAACTCTGTAATAACAGAGGTTGGTTAGTTTTTGATACCCCTCGAGGGCTTGTTTGGGGACAGTTAGGAGTAATAGATTCGATGGCATTTTTTTGCCGTCTTTGGGTAACATAATTCGTGCAATGCGTATAAATGGTAAACCTATTAGATTCAATTCATCTTCTATTTCCTGTGTGGAAACATCGAGGGGTATATATTTGATGACTATCTTAATGGGTTTAAGCGAATCTATGTCGTGTGTGAAAAATTCGATTTTGTTGTTTGACAAAAGGGTGGTAATTTGGAAGTGGTCTCGGGCTTCAGTTGGATAGCAAATTAACGAGGTGTTGTTTAGTTTGAAAGTCGGAGGGGGATGGATTAGTGTCTTTATAGCTGAAACGGTACCTTTGTGGTTTGAAGTAAATATGTGAATAGGGGGAGGTTTTCGTTTAGGTGGAGGTTGTGAGGAATTTGTAGGGTTTAAGTTAGGTTGTGATGACGGTGAGGGTGCTCGTTGCTGATCCATGGGGGTTGACGGTGGTTGAGTGGGCTGAATAGATTGAGATGGTTGCTGAGAGCTAAGTAGGATAGCATCTAAGTCTTGCTCGGCAGAGACTTTTTGCTTAATTTTCTTACGCTTGTTGGGGTTGGCGATGGATTTGGGGGTGGTTAAAATTTTGTTGGATTGTATATTAATTTGCTTGGAACTATGTGCTTGGCTAGAAGTATTAGGCCTGTGTATAACTACATCAGCTGCAATCTGGGGCGAAATAATTGAATTAGGGGAGGGTTTGGGGGTAGACTCATTAGATGCTACATACTCGGAATTATATTCTCCTTCTTCGGAGTTATTGCCAGATTGATTATCTGGGGAAGAGTTTTTCCTTTTATGCTGTTGTGGGGTTGAAGTAGGGGTTGGGTTCGGGGTAATCTGCATTGAGGATGAATTAGACTTCTCCGAATGGACGCTTTGTCCATCGGAGTCGTCTGACTGTCTAATCTGTTCATAATTGGGTATGAGAGTGGAACATATAGGTGAAGAAGTATGCATGGGTGGAGAATGTATATACGAAATTTCATTAAATGTGGTTGTTGTGTAGGTAGTAGTGGTGGTTGTAGACGTGAGGGTGAGGTTAAGGTATGAGGGGTAAATAGGGGGACTATTACTAGTATTGGCTGTGACTGATGGTGTATTCGGTGCTGAATTGTTAAATGAGCAGGTCGATTTAACAGAAGATTCATTAGAGTTGTTAGTGTTATTTAAGTTAGTTCAATTAGTTTGGGGGGGTATGGGTTGGGTGAGTGTATTATCTAAGTTGTTAGTTGATGTATTGTTATGCCCAGGTGTATGTAATGTGTTTACCTTAAGTGTATTATCTGTTTGTGTTTCAGTGTCCGATGTATCGCTGGTGTGTGGTGTAGGTGTATTCAGATTTCCGTTCGTGCTTGCGGATGTCTGTGGATTTTGAATGTGTTTGTGCCGTTCCTTCTTCGGTCGGCCCATATCGTTAGATGGATGAAATATAGCGAAAATAAATCAACTGTCACACACTCGCGGGTCGCGGAGGTTGTAAACAGATGACAAATATTAATTTTAATCAATATATTAAAAGTTTTGAAAATTGTCAGTAAAAAAACCAATTCTTCACGAATATGATTCCAACGAACTCAACATGGCCGCTCGTATATATACTTAGTGGGCCAAATGATGTGTCGGTGAGATATAAGAAAAACGTCACACGCCACAGATCACTTGGGTATTCAAATTTTCCTGTCGCTGAGATACAAGGTGATAAACTGACTTTGGTCTAAATTTATTTTGGCCCGAACGTCCTTACTATTGATCGAATTTTGTTTTAATTTTAGACACTTTATACACTTATCACAGTTGATAGATTACTATTATAATTTTTTTTTATTTCAGTGCCGGACTTTTTAATTTGATTTTTCCGATTACTGTAAAAAAAAATCGCCCTGTAATATTTTTTAACATTCCGGTGCCAATTATAAAAGTCCATACACCACTAAACATAAACGTGTAATTAGATTTTTTGTCGCCATTTGTTGATTTTTTTACAAGCGAATGAATTTGAAGAAAAACAGCTTTATTTGCTTACATTAAGTGTCCCAAGTAATTAAAAATGGTCGCATTGATTATTTACAAAAATTATTTAAAAATATTACAAACACTCAGAGCAAATGCTCAAAATGAGAACCTCCAGCTTCCGTACATTTTTGTTGGCGTTTATTTAAATTGCCAATAGATTTTCTAATTTGCGCAGGATTGTTTCTAATTTGGTCACTACGAGGAAAAGTCGCTGAAGTAACTGATCTCTAGTATTTATTGGGGCACTGTAGACTTCAGTTTTTGAGATATCATAAAAAAAATCGACGGGGTTGAAATTTGGTGATTTAGCCGGCCAAGGATGAGGTCCCCCACTTCCAATCCATCTGTTTGGATACTCATTATTCAAGCCTCAATACCAAAATGAGGAGGAGCCCCGTCATGCTGGAAGTATTGTCCTTTTACCTCTTACCTTGCATTAAACCAGGTGAAATATTTTGTAAGAAATCTAAATAACCCTCTGTCGTTAGTCTGCCGGAAGAATATGTGGGCTAATTAGGTTGTTGTTAATCATACCACACCAAACATTTACCGAGAACTTATGTTGCATATGGGCTTCCCTTGTAGCATGAGGATTGTTTTCTTGAATTAAATATGCCATCTCGTGTAAATTGGACCTCGTCTTTGAATAAAGTTCGATATGGAGTCGGTCTGTGATCAATAACCCAGTGGCAAAATTCTAACCTATTTACATTGTCACCCCGTTGAAGCCTTTGCCCTTGCTGACTATGATACTGATGTAATCTTTCTTTATTTAGAGTCCTCCAAACCCGCACATGATGAACTCCTAATAGGCCAGTTAATCATCGGGTACTTACTTCAGAGTGTTCTTGAACAATATTAATGATATTTTCTTGATCCTCAACATTTTGAACAATATTTTGATGATGGGAAACTGCCGTGCTCCCTTATTGCATGGCGATACACAGTTGAAAATATCTGACGATTTGGTGTTCTTCTGTTAGGAAAACGAATATTGTATTCATCTGCGGCTTGTCTACCAATACCATCACAAAATCCACAAACAAAAATATTATCGGCATATTCCTCTTTTGTAAATTTATAAGGCATGATTATTTGCATACTAAGTTAACCAAGTACACACTAGTTCTACTGTTTATGATAACAAACAAGAAATGTCAAACTATCTAGGCCTACTAATAATTATGTAATAATGAAAAGAAAACTGTTTAATGATTCGTATTATAAATTGTACACTAGCTACACTTTCTTTAGAATTAAAAAAAGCTTTAGTTTTAATTTTTTGTAAACAAATCAACAAGGGTGCGACAATAGTTTTAGCTTTGTTTCCTTCACTAATATGATTATTCAATTTGTAATTAAAATGATGTAATCTAAATATGTAATTAATTCTTTAAAATACGACACATCACGTAAAACATGTCATTAGACAGTAATTTCAGTATTAATTATGCTCTAATAAGTTAGTAACGATATTAGTACATATAGATAGAAGTACACACTAGTTCTACTGTTTATGATAACAAACAAGAAATGTCAAACTATCTAGGCCTACTAATAATTATGTAATAATGAAAAGAAAACTGTTTAATGATTCGTATTATAAATTGTACACTAGCTACACTTTCTTTAGAATTAAAAAAAAGCTTTAGTTTTAATTTTTTGTAAACAAATCAACAAGGGTGCGACAATAGTTTTAGCTTTGTTTCCTTCACTAATATGATTATTCAATTTGTAATTAAAATGATGTAATCTAAATATGTAATTAATTCTTTAAAATACGACACATCACGTAAAACATGTCATTAGACAGTAATTTCAGTATTAATTATGCTCTAATAAGTTAATAACGATATTAGTACATATAGATAGAAGTACACACTAGTTCTACTGTTTATGATAACAAACAAGAAATGTCAAACTATCTAGGCCTACTAATAATTATGTAATAATGAAAAGAAAACTGTTTAATGATTCGTATTATAAATTGTACACTAGCTACACTTTCTTTAGAATTAAAAAAAAGCTTTGGTTTTAATTTTTTGTAAACAAATCAACAAGGGTGCGACAATAGTTTTAGCTTTGTTTCCTTCACTAATATGATTATTCAATTTGTAATTAAAATGATGTAATCTAAATATGTAATTAATTCTTTAAAATACGACACATCACGTAAAACATGTCATTAGACAGTAATTTCAGTATTAATTATGCTCTAATAAGTTAATAACGATATTAGTACATATAGATAGAAGTACACACTAGTTCTACTGTTTATGATAACAAACAAGAAATGTCAAACTATCTAGGCCTACTAATAATTAGGTAATAATGAAAAGAAAACTGTTTAATGATTCGTATTATAAATTGTACACTAGCTACACTTTCTTTAGAATTAAAAAAAAGCTTTGGTTTTAATTTTTTGTAAACAAATCAACAAGGGTGCGACAATAGTTTTAGCTTTGTTTCCTTCACTAATATGATTATTCAATTTGTAATTAAAATGATGTAACCTAAATATGTAATTAATTCATTAAAATACGACACATCACGTAAAACATGTGATTAGACAGTAATTTCAGTATTAATTATGCTCTAATAAGTTAATAACGATATTTATTTTTGATTATTGCATGTAATAAGCGCTGTGCCGCCTAGTACATGCTAATAAGCTTATGTAACATTGTAAGAAGCTCTAATTCTGCTTTGTAAAAGTATTAAATACTATGTTTTATCTAGTGGGAAAGGTTTCACAAAGAATATAAATAAAATTTATGCATTATGGTAAAAAGGAAACAATGGACTCTTTATAATCTAAAGGTAAATGAGAGGTCATTAAAAGCTACTTGCTTTTATTGTTAAAGAAAAATGTTCATAATGAAGATTTAAATATGAGATTGCAGTAAGTTCAGCATGCTGCGCTGGAATGGGGTCGACAGGTGACATGACATAACTGCTCAAGGAATTCTGGATTTTGTAAGATTTATATATTTAACTTGTTTCAGCCACCATAAATAATTTTTCATCAAAAGCGTGCGGTTGCTTTTATTTATAATGTGGTAAAAGTAGTGTGGAAATGCATTGCAAAAATGTCACTAGAACTAGGTCAGTTTTCATACGTCGTTTTCAAAACGGTCGTAAATTCATCAGTAGAAAATAGAACATGCGACAAAAATGAATATATCACATACTTTTAGTCCAAGCTCCTATAACACTGTACATACCTCATAAAACACCAAAAACTAAATATATGAGAATGACAGTTAAAAAAATTTTGAGCCCCTAAGGTTATGTTTCATTTATTATTTTAATAATAATAATAATAATAATAATAATAATAATAATAATAAATTGCCTTTATTTAGTATTAATACATACATAATACCAAGGGCGAAGTCTAGCCGAAGCTACTCTACTTAACCCTACCCGGACATAACATTAATAATATTAACAACAGGTGTGCTTAAAACTAAACTATTAATTTTCCTTTTTACAAAATATATGTGAAATAATAAAGAGAAGGGAAAAAGACAAGAACACATATAAGAGACTAGATGTATATAAAAGGCATTTAGTTGCAAATACAACTGAAAAATAACATAACAGTTGAACAGAGATTTATAAAAGATTAAAGAGATTAATAAGATTAATAACATTAATATTAATAACAGACCTTACCGTGAATAACCAATAATTACGGATAACTTTGTGACTGTAGAAGGGTGTGTTTAACTTTATTTCGAAAACTGCATAAGGAGAGGTTTTTCAGATTATCGCTTAAGCTATTGTATATTTTGGCTGTGTTATACGTAAACGATCCAGTAAACAAGGCTGAATGAAATCTAGGCAAGGATATTTGACCAACATGTCGAACATTTATATTATGTAGATCACGTCTAAATAAAATTTTTTCTTGTAAATACGGTGGTGAAGAACAAGTGAGAATGCGTTTAACAAGTACTGATGTGTGGTATTTATATGCATTTTCTAATGTTAGCCAGCCAAGTTGATTCATTTTTGCCGAAACTCGATCGTATTTTCTTGAACCGTAAACAAATCGACAACAACAATTTTGTATTTTTTTGAGCCTACTTTGCGTAATTTTGTTAAGACAGGGATAATATAATGTAATTCCATAATTTAAGATTGGCAATACTAGAGTCTCCGTAAGTTCCTTGCGTAACTTAAAATTTATAAGTCTTATAATTCTGTATAGCAACTTCAAGGCAAGGTATGCTTTTTTGATGAGTAGTGACACATATTCCTCAAATCTTAATCTACAGTCGAAGATAATTCCTAAATTTTTTGCACTATTAACAATATGGATAGGCTCATTATAAATCATTAACTTGAGATGAGTTCTAACTACATGCTCTAAGCGTTTCGGAGAGAAAGTAATAACATTACATTTACTTGTGTTTAGTTTTAAATTATGTGATTTAGAGTAATCGGATAATGATTGGAGGTCAAGGTTTATGTTGGTGCACGCGATATCGACAAGATGTGGGTCAAAGGAAAACGTTACTTGAGTGTCATCTGCAAAGGTTTGTATTTTTGAATATTTTACTACATTAAAAATATCGGCAGTATGTATAAGGAATAGTATTGGCCCCAGGACAGATCCTTGGGGAACGCCAGACGTTACGAAGGCAATTTTCGAATAAGCGTTGCCGATTACAACTTGCTGGCGACGATTATCTAGATAACATTTAAGGAAATTGATGGAAGTAGGGTCAAAACTGTAATAATACACTGAACTGAACTTGTGGTAGGTACCTTGTGAAACATCTTGAAAATAATTGTTAATAAATTAAACACTGCTTTTAGATGAATCAATCAATAATATATTGATTGATTCATCTAAAAGCAGTGTTTAATTTATTAACAATTAAAACTGTAATATTCTATTTTCTATTCTAAGTTTTTAAATTGACGAAAATAGAATACATTTACAAAAGACAACATCAAATTGAAATTTCTACTTTTTCTAGACATCTCATAGCCATTTTTTTAATAAATATAATAAAATGATTTTTGCCATGCCAGACCTAGTAAAAAACATTTGTTCTATGAAGGATCAATTTTAGTGCTTACAGGGCATCTAAAACTTATTTGTAAACATAACAAATTTAAGATGTTGTGATGCCTCTTTCCGTCTATCATCATCTCATCTCCTTGTTTATCTTCTTCCGAGTCTTCTATTTCTTCTGTTTTTTAATCTAGCAGTGTTGCATATCCCTAATATTTTTTTGTTATATTCCTTCTTGTGAATCCTTCGTTCTGTAGTAGGGAGATGTTTCAGGTGTCATTATTTGCTGTTTTGTTGCATCCTTTGACGAGCTTTCATTTTCGTTTAACCGTGTGCTGGTTAAGGTTTTTCCTGTGATGTTCTTATCCTCATATACTTTGTATATGTTGTTTTTCTGCGGCTTTCATCTTATTTAGTTGCTCGTATTTATTGTGTGCTCATGGGTGATTTCTTCCGCGTCAGCATTTTCCCCATCGCTATTCTTATCTTTGAACTCATTGCTGACCAGTTAAGTTCTTCCCCTGTTAAATGTTTTCCATTTTCTCCTGGTATATCTTTTTTATATTCTTCTTTCTATAGTAGAAATATGTTCCAAGTGTTACTTGCTGTTTCGTTTTATTATTTACGTACTGTGTTGCTTTTTGTTTTTTTTGCCTTAATATTTTCGTAATCATCTCCCTTATTTTTCTATCCACCAGGATATGGCTTATTTAGTTGGTGTTTGCGTTGCTCCATGTACTCAGGCAGGTTTGGCTCTTTCTCCGTGTGTCTCTTATTACTCCATCGAAGAGCTGTGTGCCAAAGTTTTAGCGGGCTTCCATTTATATTTGACTATGTGTGAGGAAGGGTTTTCCAAAGATGTTCTTATCTGTATGCGCTTGATTGATTTTCCTGCGTGAGTGTTGAAGTCACCTAAAATTAAGATAGTCTTTTTCCTGTTCTCATTTATTTTAATTTTTTGGGTGATTGTCTGAATATTCGTCCTGCGCGCTTGTGTCCAGATGTGGTTGCAGGTTTCCTAGAACTTTGTGTTTTTTTTCACGTCCTGCATTAGTATGTCCATTTCGTTTTCTTTCCAAGACCTGTATTAGTTTGCTGTAAGAAACTTTTATTATTAACTGCACCACGGTAAATGGCAATTTACGGTGGAATGATGGTCCAATAATTATAAAGATTTCCATAACATAACATAAGATGGCGGATTACCTTTTACTTCACAACACCCTTGATTTGGTATCAAATGAAATATTTTGACGAGTGAAATGCGATAAGCCATGTGAGGATTACCTCTTTCTTCACAACCCCCTTGTCATGGGTATCAAATGAAAGGATTTTGCCTGTCGGTAAATTAAGTAGACTACAAAGTAAAAAATAAAATTGTAAATAAAAAAAAAATTAAAGCAAAGCTTTTATTCAAAAAAGTAAAAAATAATTTTTAAATTCGTCTATTTGGAAATTAAAAACTTTGGGGGTGGTCAATTAAGCAAAGTAACTGTACAATACTGTAATATGATCGCCCCCAAGGCTTTTAGTTTCTAAATGTATTAATTTAAAAATTATTTTTTACTTTTTAGTGCATTTTTTTAAATAAAAGCTCTGCTTTAAAAATGTTGTTTTTATTTATAATTTTCTTTAACCCCAGTGGTCAACAAACTACGATTGCTTAGTGTCACAGAAGCGTAATTAAACAAACTACGTCTCCACTTAAGAATATGATATCCTTATAGCTTGCCCTCGTCTAGTTTAACTACTAGTATGCCAGAGAGGTAAAAACTGACTTTAAAACAACATTACATATTATTATTATTCCAAATTATTTAATGTCCCCACATCAATTTGTCATTGTACGTAAATACGGCAATTACCGTCTGATGGGTGACAGTGAACTCCAAAACAATGGAATACCAAATTAAATTACGGTCTTGTGTACTTTTCTGGCTCCATTTCCGCCGATGAAGTCACTAAACTTAAAAAATTCACTATTCGGGAACCTCTTAAGATCTGTTGAGTCACCGCGGTTACCGGATGGAACGGAGCTAGTCCTTTCTTTCACACTTTAATATGTATAAAAACGCATCGCAGCCGTTACAAGTGTGGATTTTTCACAAAGGAACAATAACGTCTGATGTTCGTTTGCCATTTTTTTCAACGAGGATGCTGCCAACTCAGGTATAAATAAATGTGTTTCTACTTTCTAGCTATTCAGGAAAAAATGTTTACTGAATTTAGCTCTTATCTGCCTTTCCTTAGATTGTCGATTTTATAGATACCTATGTCTGAGTCTGAACAAATGATAATTATGTTTTTTATGTCGATGTCCAATGAAAGGAAATAAAATTTTACCCAGTTACCTGATTTATTGATTCTTATTACCTAATATGGATATTGGAATTTGTTAAAGGTGTGTTTGGTTATTATTTTATATCAACAACCTCTAAAATATTGTCTGCCATCAAAATAAAAGATTGAGTATCAGAATTTAGGCGTCAAATAATATGCAAACGTCGATAAAGTGAACTTCATATTTCTAAGTCAAATAAAAAATTCCCAACAAACGAGTGAACACGGCGCGAGACACCCAAAAAAATGCCATAAAAGT